>JALIZH010007155.1:0-64927 GCA_030522465.1 Rhipicephalus appendiculatus
TGGTACTGCCGTACACTACATCCCTCCCACGGTAAACTCGAACAAAACACATGCACCAAAACTCTTGGTCCGAAAGAAAACAATGTTCATAGGTCGAGTCTTCCGACGTATAGTGCCTATGACCGGCAGGTTGTGGTTGCCTGGGCCTTTAAGCTCGCCCTTGGGGTTCTTGAAGCTTCGACGGGACGCCGGAAAACGTACTGGATACAAGTGAAACTTTGGCGCCGGAGTCCACTTGGAAGGAAAGTGGGCGCCCATCGACGAGTATCTCGACGAACTTCGCGTTCGGGCGCTCTCCCGCAACTGCATGCAACTCGATGGAGCTGGCCGAAGCCTTCCGCGTGTGCTTCCCGTTTACGCGTTTCTTTTGCGGCTCACGTTCTCGTAATGGCCACTCTTGCGACAAAAGTTGCACGACGCACTGCGAGCGGGACAGTCGGCGCGAGGGCGTGAGGCTCGTCCGCAGAACGGGCACAGCTGTTGCGTTGTCTTATCAGCTGGCGCTTGCTTTTCCTTGCGAAGGCGAGCGGCGTCGACGGCGAACGAAGATGCCTATCTGCCGAGTCACGAGCTTTGCGCTCGTTATCTGCGTCTTCGTGCTGTCGAACGTTACGTCAGCGCTTCTTGCAACGTCATTTTCGGGTTCCGACAGAGCTTGTCCGAGAGCTCGCGTTCGAGCAGGCCCACGAGAAAACTGTCTCGGACGAGCCGCTCTTCGACGTCGGGCGACGGATAGTTGCACGACTTGACCATTGTCCGGAGCGCAGTGAAAAATGCGTCGGCCGTTTCACCTGGTTGCTGCGTACGGCGGTGGAAGCGCGCCGATTCGTATACAGCTCGTTCGGCGGGAGCACGAAGTGGTCGGTGAATGCCTTCTTGACGGCGGCGACATCCTTCATATCCGCCTCGCTTAGCGTGGTCGACGCGAGGACAACCCTGGCTTGCGGGCCCATACAGTAGAGCATGGAGCGCACTTGTACTTCTTCCGGAGCGACGTTAAGTCCGGTAGCGATCGAGAAGTCCTCGAACTGCAGCAGCCATGTAGGCCAGAGCTTGGGTTGTCGAAGTCGAACGGCGACGTTGGACGCAGCTGGGCCATGCCTTGCAGGAACGGAGCGGCCCACGAAGTAGACGTCCCGGCGGAGCCCTCAACACCGGTAGTCGTCGTGGCGGAGCAGCGGCGGCGGTGGGGCCGTGTCACGAGGATGCAAGCACGGGATCAGCGGAGATGGATACCGCCCCCTTCTGACACCATGTCGAGCGCATCGGGCGAGTGAGTGACACGACAGCCGAGTCTCCGGGCGGACAAGTGACGTGAAGGTCAGGTAAGGTTTATTGGCGAGCCCTTATTATAGGAACCAGTAAATGCTGCGCTGCCATCTGGCAGTTTTGTTCTACGCTACATGAATAGTACACCCGCCCATTTTTTTAACCTCAACGCGCGAGCGTCGACCACCGTGTCAATAAGCGCCGATTCCCGGCGTCCCGGTGTCCGGTTCCCGGAACAGCCTACCAGAGGGCATCTGGACAGACTGTTCATCACGCATACGCGCGTATTGTCGTTCATTTCACCTCCGTGCATCGTTATACGGCGCTTTTCGACTTGGCGGTCGACGCTCGCGTGTTCAGGTTAAAAAATATGGTGGGCTGTACAGCCATCTCGTCGGGGGCGGATCCAGCCACTCATTTTAGGGGGAGGGGCGGTCACTTGAAGTAACGCCGGAGAGGGGTGTGCGGGGTCATGATTTTTTGTGTTTACTAGCACAAAAACCCCATCATACCATAAATACTTTTAATATGTGCTCACAAAGGTCCCACTCATTTGTCCTAATTGGTCATAGGAGGTGGACGGCAAGCACTGAAGAGAGGTGGGCGGGGGGGGTTCTGACACAGGCTTTGGGGGGGGGGGGGGGGGGGGAGGGGCGATGTGAGTTGTCACTCACAAATCCGCCATTCGATCAGACGGCACACTCGTTTGGGCCCCAGCGCACGACGGCCTTCAAGGCAACGCCTATGCCCGTTCGCGAGGTTTCACAAACCGGGCACAGAGTCCACAATGGAAAGAAGGCTGCCGCGCCCCGTGTCATAGACTCATTGCTAACCACGACATATTCCAACACTAAAAATTTATCTCGGAGCACTTCAACCTCTCTCAGTCGTCCCAGTTTGAGGGAATTGGAAGTTCTGTGCAGACAACTACAGACACGCATGCCATATCACTACTGCGTCGCTGCTGAATAAGTTATACCCCGATCAATTTATCGATCCCGGCTGTTATCATGTCGCTCACACTTATGTCAGCCATACACACATACTTTAAGATTGCCCCGACCGATGTGGAGGTGTGGAGGTCTACACCAGGCAGCTCCGAGCTTGGTCTTCGGGACAACGTCTTCCGCTGCGCAGTGGAAGTAACGGAGCCCAGTGGCGTAGCCAAGGGGTGGCACACCGGGCCCGTGTCTACCCCCCCCCCCCCCCCCCCCGACAATTTTTTTTCGCCATGGCATACAGAACGAAAAATGATCATTTCAAGGAGGATGCCCCTCCCGAAATAAAGCAGGTGCCCCCCCCCCCCCCCTCCCCGAGAAAAATTTCTGGCTACGCCCCTGACGGAGCACTACCGTTTCAACCCTCACAAGTACTGCAAAGTTTTAACCCGGTCAAATAAAGTTCGTTCGTTCATGTATTGGCCAATGTCTATAGCCAGTTCCATGCCTTGAAAACTGTTGGTCGTCGATGCTCTCGCCCTTTCGTCAAACATTACATTATGCTTCTAAGTTTGGCAAAGTTCTCGCGAGCATCATCATCATCATCATTTTGTTTTACTTAGTAGAGGAAAAGCGTCATCGTCATAATTATTTCGAGCGTCATCATCATAATGGCGTTTCAAATATTTCTTATTCAATCCCTTCTCTGGTAACGTGGCCTGCGTGACGGCAACTACGACGACGACAACGGCTCAGGGTAGACGCCTTCGCTGCAAAGACGAAACCAGAGCCTTGAAAGTTTGTAACTATAACGTAATTTATCGTTACTCCTGTACCGCCGTGTAAAGATACGAGTAAAAACTTCGGCATTACCATAGGCATGCGCAGGGTTCCCCATCAAGGGAAGAGGGACGAAGTCAATGAATGGGGCAGATTTTCCGCCCCCCCCCTTTTAGGTAACGAGGGGTGGGGGGGTCTGCCTCCCCCGTACGCACGCCTGTGGTCATCACGTGCTTCGTCCCCCGATCTATCGTGGTCTCGCCGGTCGGCCCGTCGTGCGGTGTCGCCGTTTGCTTCTATGGTTCCTTTGTTAACGCGGTGGCTGCCGTAAAACATAAGCTGCTGCTGCTCTCCGCAAAGCTCCATGGCGACGATCAACACATCGAACATGGCGAAGAGTATGACCTCGCCGCTGTATAAAGCATACCAAAAAAGCACGTTGAGCTCTATACTGAAGAACAAGGTCGAAACTAGGGCCAAGGCAGACCCTGCAGAGGTCCTACCGAAATTCACAAGGGATTTTTTCAGTAGTTTTATATCGAATTATTCGATATATTGTAGGGGTGTGCGAATATTCAAAAATTTTGAACAACGAATCGAATAGAGTTCTATTCGATTCGGTGCTCGAATCATATAGGGTATATTCGAAATACCGAATATTTTTCGAATAGTTTTCCAATAGTCAGGAACGACGAAAAACGCTCGAACGAACGAGATGTGGGAACGGCGAGGGGCAACTCTCTTTGTTTTCATCATCTAATTAACCAGATGGATGCAGCACATGTACTTACGGCCCTATCCACGCCATATTGATCACAGAATGAAGGAGTTTTGCTTAAAACTCCGGTATCGCCGAAGCACCAGTGTCAGCAATCAACTATCTTCACCATGATATTCATGGTGACGTTAGCTCATGAGAATCGCGTAATACTTCTGTAACAGTTTTGTTTAAAAGATGTTGACAAAGAACCACCTTGCATACCGTAGTCACTGCTATATTTCAGCCTGCTGTTAAAAAATATTAAGAAAGCTCAAGGTGCTGCTGAGTTTAAATAATTGCGGTATTTTTTCGGTTAAAGATAATCGTAATGTTTCTTTGTTAAAGCTTGTGAATATTTGGTTCAAATGTTGTAGAATTCTTGAGCAGTTTCGAAAATTGTCACCGTTTCAGCCTAGGGCTGCTTTGAAAATTGCCTTACTATTCGAGAACTATTCGAATAGTATTTGATTCGTATTCCTGTTCGATTCGTATTCGATTCTGTTGCAAAATTCACTATTTGCACACCCCTAATATACCGAACTAATTCCCGTTACTTTGCGAGTTTGATATATGCGGGTTAGACTTTGTAGAATACAGTAAATTGTCTTTATTAGCTGCTCATAAGTATCGGCATTCGTTCGGAACTTTCTCGCCGGACGCCTTCCCGCAGGGAGTGTCGATGAAGTGTTTTCGCGTCTTGTACGCGACCACGCAGCGTCGGTCGGGCGTACTGGCGACTGCAGGACCGTGGTCTCCGCCCATGGCGCAGCTGAGCGCGCAGTGCATGACGAAAAAGAGCTGCTTGCTCGACAGCAGCACCCCTGGCAGCGTCCTCGCCTGGCCGCTATCGGAAGCATTGGAATTGCGAGCCCTCTGGAAGGCCAGGTAGGCTATCCTGGAGCCCAGGAGCTCGTCAAGGCGCGCCTCTCTGGTCAGCTCGTTTTCCTCGGGCCTGCTCTGCCGTTCAGTACCATTCTGTTCAAGAGAAACGAGACGCACGAATTAAAAAATTACACCATCTCCCGCTAAAGGGAACCATATGTGGATGCGAAGCAGTGGGGAGCGCGAAGTTCGGGATCGCCACGTCGCCGCTCCCGTTTCGCGGCAGCGGCCCGAGCGCTCATCGCGGCGCTGCAGCGGCTGCACAGGAGAGAGAATGAGGCGCGGTCGCTCCGTCATTTTCATACCGCGGAACTACCGTGGCGCCCCCCAGCGGAGTATGCAGCTGTCGCACCACCTGTCGTGCGCGCCGCTCCGTAGAGTATAGAGAGGAGAGAGAGGGGGGAGGGGATGCGCATGCGCTGTGGGGGGTGTGGGAAGCGGGACGCGGGAAGGACGGACAAAGCCCCCGCCATAAGCTGCTTCGCATCTAATATTGCGAGAAATGCGCAGTTCAGACCTAGGAATTCAGGCGTGGGCAATCCATCAAGCCCATGAGGCAGCGTTGATGCAAGGCTTCGACGTGCCCCCTTGGAAAGCCTAAGCCCGGGTCGCGTTAAAGCTTGCCGGATAATAAGTTCCATCCATCCATCCATCAGTGGTCGTACATGACATAAGTTCGTGAACCAAGGTGTAGCGGGAGAGTCAAGATGTACCGGAACCTCAGTGGGCGTACAAGACCGCTGAGACTACTGTTACGTCGCGTCTCAGTGAACCCGCTCGTTGGCTTTACAATATACTGATTCGCAATAGCTTGAAGCAAACACGTTTGAAAACTAAAGGAAACAGCTACGAAATTTTGCTTAAAGGGGTACTGACACAAAATTTCGCGGCCGAGACAGCCTGCGGGTTCGATTCCGGTGAGCATGTGTATATCATCTGTAAAATATCAACAGCGAATATAGCTTGGAAGGTATTTTAAATTAATTTTGAAGTTTGCGTGAGCGATCGACTCCGTCGCGCTACTGACACCATCAGAGGTGACCCTCGGTGACCCCCCTACTTCCCTCACGTGACCACGTTGCAACAAGTTAGGATGACGTCATAGCGGCCATTTTTCTTTTGCCGCATTTGTTCCGGCAGTCTATACTTCTCGGCGGCTGGTCGCGAGTCCGTGGCCGCGGCGCACGCGTTGAAAGTTTTGTGTTTGGCGACACTGCTGTTCCGTTTCCTATTCGAAATGACTTCTTGATGCGGACCGTGCGGAAGTGCGTCACAGTTCTGTGTGCTGACGTGATCGAGAGCTGCGCACACTAGGTGGTGATAGTTGCACCCGGCGGCTTGTCGTTTTTCGAGCTCTCTCAAACCGAAACTGAAACTGGTCGGTAATGAGGAGCATGTAATTAAATGTCTGTCGCTAGCTGCAGCAAACGAGGTGCCGTGTTATGACTAACAGGCCCCCCAGCAACACATTGCAGCAAAAAAACGTGAGGCCAAAGTTTTTGTGTCAGTACCCCTTTAACCAAAACAAAGAATTCATAAAGAAAGTTAATGAAAGTGTGAGGCACCGATGGCCACAGGAAGGTTGATTATGAACTTCGCGTTGTGCGTGCGAGGCCCTTGTTAGTACAGCTGCGCGCCGCGCCTATTTCCCATTCGATTTAATCGACATTTACATGGAATCAAAGCCGAAAGAGAGTTGCGGGGATATACGGCTTGCTGCTTTGAGGGAATAACTGAGCTGCCACAGATAATGCTCCCTTTGGGGAGCAACGGAAAAAGGACGAATTGTTAGTCCCCTTGCAGTCACTCTCTTGTAGGATGAAATATCAGTGCCCTTCCGTTGCTCCCCAAGGATGAGATGTTACTCCCACCATTTGCTCCCCGAGGATTAAATATTACTCCTTGCTAGTGCTCAGGCCACACTGCCATAGGAATACATGGGACAGTGGCATGGGAACTTTTGACCTGCCTTGTACCTACCGAGAAGCGAAGCCATGCTATGGCGATGGAGAAGCGATGCGAACGGGGCTCGATTGCGCTGTTGCGTTCTACTCGTCAAGGCGAAGCTCAATAGTCCCCCAAATTGAGTGAACATCTACATGCGTTAGGTGTGACAACCCCATAGAGTGTTTTAGTCTTTCTTTGTTTCAATTAAGCTATTTTCGCGTGCTTTTATTTGTTTTCATTGTTTGCTGGCTCTTACGTTTGAATGAGCGAGATCACGCTCATGGGTTTTGCTTCCATACATACGTCGCAAAAGTCCGCGTGAACTGCGGCATACTTACCTCATTGGAACCGGCGTAAAGGCAATACATGCTGCTGCCGGTCACGTGGTCACCTCCGTCCCAGAAGCGACGCCAGCGCTCTCCGACGACCGGGTCGTCGCGCCGCCGCTTGATCATTTCTTGCGCCATGGCTTGCGCGATGATCTGGATAAGTTGCAAATGTTACGTGATCGTACGCTAAAAGAATTACAATCTCTTTAGGTGACGCTAAGCAGCGCATAGGCAAACGCATATGGTCTCACGAGGCACTAACAAAATTAAAAAAAGAATTAAGCCACCTTCACAGTAGTGGTGCCAAGCCTGAATTGCGGAGCTGGGAGGCCTGCCTTGTTTCTCTTTGTGTATGATTTTCTCAGTTTATTTCTGTCTCTTGAAATGTCTGTTTATTGTAGATAAACAGATCCTGCTGTTATTGTAGTAAACGACCCTGCTGTTATTGCACATCGATATTGAAATGGTCGCTGTACCTGTCCGAGAGCGGCGAAGTTGTACGCCGGCAGTGCTCTGGCGTCATAGTAAGGCGGCCGAAAGAAGGCCGACAGCGAGTCCACGTTGACCACGGACGCCATCCCGGGGAGCAGCGCCTGCACCAGCGGCGGCAGGACGTGCCACGCTCGCAGACGTCGCAGCCACAGCTTGAGGAAGTTGCGGGCAGTCGCTGCCTGGTCTTGCTCTGTAGTCGTCGCATTGTCCTGCTGGGTGCAAATGGGGGGGGGCTGTAAGTCAAGCTGTGTTTCACTAGACGTTAAAGAGCCTTAGTAAAAAAAATTTTCTTTTAAATTTAGCAGACCGAAACGCCCTACAAATGGCCGCATGAACTCCTTTAGCCACAATAAGCAAGACTATAGACAAAAGTCACATGGTTCCTTGCACATTTGTTTAAGACGACAGACGACTCGAACGCGAAAGCCATCTTCGCAGTCGATCATGTTGATTGTAACCCCACTCCGAAAGGTTTGCGCGCCTAACGTGGTTTCGCACTGCCTCTAGGCTCCAAGATCGGAGACTTCGGAAGCTTTGTTCTCCTCGTGTGGTTTTGCAATGCCTCCGAGATCGGCCCAACTTTGACGAAGCGACGAGGTCGTGTAATGACGTCGTGTGACGTCATGAAGACGTCACTTATTTTGGCGATTTGTCACGTAATGATGACTTCATAAGGTTACGCCATCGGTTAATGATTCCTTTCAGCACTCGTCTTGACGCCGGCGGCGGTCACTTTTCGCTTTTGATGAAGCATCTAAAGCTTTCTCCTTAAAATTGGCAATTATTCATTATTAACGCATAACAGTTGAAGAAACAGCGCGTCCCGTAATTTTTCGTACGAAACTATGAAATTCTTAATGTGGAATCGCAGCTGCAAGCGTCGAACAAGGGAGATTGACGGATAGCGAAAACGTTCCGAAATGTCCCGGTATTTCCAAGCGCCTTGAAGAGGTACTCGGCGTCAGAGTTCCCTACTGGCGACTCCGGGAACAGTGCTACTTGTCGCCTTGCAGCGGTCGTGGTGCCTTCTGCGGAGGCTCCGTGGTTCAACACGACGTCTCTTAGCTTCGCTCCGTCCCTGAAAACGAAGGCCGCCGCGTCCTGGAATTCGGCCATGAATCTCGTCACGTTCGATATGGTCTCGATCGATACGGCATTCTCGCCTGCAACATTGAGAGAGAGAGCGATGGAGGGAAAAGTTAAACATGTTGACCAGACGATTTTCTACCCTACGTTGGTCTAAGGAGGAACAGGGGCAACAAAAGTTGGCTGCGTATCTGCGTGCTTCGCTGCAAATGTCGTCGAAAGGCGATAGTCTTCTGCCGGCCGTACTACTATGTTTTGCCTTGCCTCAGACAGCGCCTCCTCTATGTTGAATCGGCCGCATGTGGCTGGCATTGATAAAATAGAGGAGACGCTGCGTGAGATATGGACGCCATCTGGCAGTGGCATCGGGAAACATGAGCTTGTGCAGAACCCAGGGCCACTGCCACGCTTTTTCGTGCATAGCGTCGCATTTTTAGCGCAGCCTAAGAAACACTAGGGCCTTTGGATTTACGTATCTATGTATTTTCTATTAAAGGAACACACCACCTAAGAATTACGTATTGATGTTGCGCCTCAGATATGCGTAACATTTGCTTTTTGATCAAAAATGTTCACAAGTATGAACGCAGCCACTTGTGCAAGATGGCTGGGAGTTCAGCAGATGGTTAAACTTTAACCGGGTGGACTGAATCGAGGGACAGACAGACAGACAGACAGACAGACAGACAGACAGACAGACAGACAGACAGATAGAAAGACAGACACAGACAGACCAAAATTTCTGCGTTGAAGTATCCCAAGAAAGACTATCGTCTTTAAAAGAGAGAGTGAACAATGCATTTAGGTAGACGGCGTAGCATCATTGGCATCGTTATCCGAGTCGTTGCCTTTCAACAGCTGTCACAGGCATGCGCAGGGTTCTTCACTAGGGGGGCCAAGTTTCATTGTAGCCCCCCCTAATAATGGTAATAGTTGTATGTTTCTACGATACACAAACGCCGGGGAGGTATCTCAGTTTTATAGTACAGGCGCTAAAATAATGTGCTCTATTCACCTTCCAGCAGGTCCAGAGGGCCTTGTATGGCACGCCGATGACGTTCTCCACAAGGCGACGGCACTTATCTTCCGGTGTTAGCTAAAACAAAACAGAACAAAAAAGATCCATGGCAAGATGCGTTTTTAGACCGTTCACTCGACAAGACGTTGACATCGTCAACAGCAGACCGGCCGAAGGCCATAAACGTTCAGACTTGATGTACTAGGCCCTACCCTGCTCTAACGAACATTCCTCGTTAATAGAATGGTCGTTCGTGAAGTATCTCCGAGACCGCTTGGATCTCTGATATTAGTATGGCGAATAGTCAGGTGTAGCTGGTTTTCATTCAAGCTCTAATACATCATCAGCTGTCCGCAACTGCTGTAGGCAGACATATGTTCTTACGGAAAACACAGATAGACGTCTCTTGCAAGATTGATGGTGGTTTATAATAAAGCTCTTGCCGATATCTTGTATTTAAAGGAGCCTTGCAACACTTAATTCTCGAAGTAATCGTCTAATTTTTGCGTTAAAATAGCTTATTAAATGCGTCTCATGCTTTTGTCTACTTACTATGAAAATGTCGTCATCGTAATCATCAACCCTCTGTCGTCTTTTTGAACATATTTAAATATGTTTGTTAATGTGTCTGACAGAATTACGAGCTACATGTATTCTCAATTCTAGTAGAGGCATTATTTGTTCGCTGCTGAGTTATAGAGTTACATCGTCCACACAGCGCCATCTAACCGTGACTATGCCGCCCAGATCGCCATACGCGCCCGTCGTGTTGAGAGCCGAGAGGACGTTCAGCTTGGGTCCAACCAGGTAGCGAAGAACGTGCCAAGCCAACACGAGCCGGTTGTGTAGTCGATGGTCTGGTCGCGACAGGTACGCCACCATGGTCAGTGCCTGCTCGTCCGCGGTGACGTGCTTGTGCGAGGCGTGCTTCGAACGGCCGAACAGAGTCAGCAGCTCTATCCAGTGGTCTGCAGGGCATAATGGCGATGCATTCTCGAGTTTAAAATTATATCGTGCCAATTAAAGGGGTATACTGACACCAATGTTCCAGTTTAACTTTACTGCGCCATACGAATCTACTGTTTGCAGAGGCAGCTCTGAGCAAGGGCAAAGCTCAGGAAGTGCTGATATCTTATTTTGACATTAAAGTCAACTTTTCTCATGGCTCACCTACTGACATCGACACTGGCGTGATGTCAAGATGCAGTATCAATTCTGCGCCCCCCATAGGCACCTAAGAAGGGGGGCGCACAAAGTCTGCCCCATACAGTGACTTAATAGGGAGGTGGGGGGGGGGGGGGGTGGCGACGAATCTTTACCCCAACCCCGAAGGGGAAGCAGGATGGACATCAGGGTACAGTAGGAACCGAAAATAGCTTTTAAAAACATTTTATTAATATTTCTCGGCGCATTCGCGCTTAACAGTACATTTTCTATGCTTTTCAGGGACTGGCTCTTCATTTCACGCCAGAAAACGACAAACGAAATTTTTTTTGTCAATACCCCTTTAAGTCCCGCCACACTATTTGTGCTTAGCTTTGCAAAAGCGTTCGCGCTGGAGTACGCTATTCTCTGAGGGATCAACGAGCTATTTTGAGGGACGCTTGCTAAACGTTCGCAGGCTTGTAGTCTTGCCAAAAAACCGCCAGGCCTGCGCGGAACGCGCAGCACAGTCACAGCGAAAGCTGGAAGAGTGGCCTTTCTGGAGCCTTTTCTAAACATTCTTGGGGCAGCTACTACAAGCACACTTGCCTGGTACCCACTACCCCATAAATCATCACAACTTTTGCGTAGAGGGAAGCGTCCAATATGCCCATTATTCGTCATTCTTCGGAAAAGCTTGGTACCCGCTACACACTTGTGACGCATTATGTGCACTTGATGCAAGCCTTTTGTGTACATTAGCCTGAAACAAGCTTTCTGTGTCTAGCATGACGAAATTAACTAAACGTGCAGTCGGCGTCAGACGTTTATGAACCACGATAGACAAGAAAAGGCTGAGCGTTTCCCGCTGCTCTGGCAAGCCTTGGATTTAGATTTCCGGCCTGTTTTAGAACGCGCTAACCACACGTGCACTGCATTTCGACCGAATACAGTCACAGATGTCTGGGATATGCAAAGTTTTGAGACATAGTGGTCTTTAAACTCTTGACGCCGATTATGCGTAGTTATGACAAACGGAGCGAAGCGCACTCGCTGTTGTATGGCCTGTCCACCCTGTTGGCCCCGTTCACCAGAGTTGATCTGAAATCGTCGTTAATAACTAACCTTGTGTGACGCCGGTGCTGTTCGACAGGCTTGCAATGCTCATGTTGACAGGTTGATTGGATCCATACGTGTCGTTCACGAACTCTGAAACTGGAACAACCGCAAAACCACAGACGTGTGCTTGCGTAAAACAAGCATGCAATACATTCTAAGATGCAGGAGATGCAGTGACTGTGCTAGAGTACGAGCGTTTTGACTTCCAACAAAACAATGTACACGTAGATAGTACTCAGTACTCAACGAAATTTCTCTTCAATATGTCACGTCATGAACTTGAAGGGGGTTTGACTTGTCTTGGTGCCGGAAATGAGTTTCCTGCGTAACGTCTTCAAAAAAACCTTGAAAACGGGTTGTGGCTGGAGCCGACGTTTTGACAAGTGGTTTTGTTTTCTTGAAGGCAGCAACTTTTTATGGCAGTTGCTGTCTTGAAGAAGGTGAGATCACTTATGAAATTGTTGGCACCCCGTTTTCAAGGTTCTTTTTATCTCCTGAAGCTTTCATCTTCTCCTGAACTTGTGCCCTGCGTAAAATCTGTGATTCCTTGAGGATTCAAGTTCAGTAGTTCTTTCAAAGGGATGCATACGAACTAAACCAGTTCGAGAAATAAAACTATCTATGTCGTCAGTTAGTGCAGAAGTCTCAGGTTGATGAAGTCGCCTGTCTAAAAAAGAATCATGAAATTTAAAGCAGAGAATAAATCCAAAATCTAAGAAGGACAGCATGTTATTTTGCTTTGGGTGGCAGTAATAGCAATATATGGGGTTTAACGGCCGAACACCACGATATGACTATAGGGACGCCGTAGTGGAGGTCCCCGGAAACTGTAACCATCTGGTGTTCTTTAACGTGCACTGAGATCGCACAGTACGCGGGCCTTTAGCATTTCGCCTCCACCGAAATGCGACCGGCCGCGGTCGGGATTGAACCCGCGACCTTCGGTTCAGCAGCCGAGCACCATGATCGCTACACGACCGCGGCGGCCATCTGCGGAAGGCAGCCCATCCGAACAGCGGGAACTTAGATCCTTAAAACCTTGCACGTATGTATGTTTACTTTCTATGTTACAATGACTCACTTTCATCATCCGAATCCATGAGCTGCTCCTTGATGGTGGTGTTCTCCACGAGAGCATAGTGGCTGAGGAAAGTCCGGTAGAACACTTCGATGTCCTCCTCCCCCATTGTCCGTGAAGCGGCGATGAACTCATTCATCTCTGGGTTTAGGGCGATCTATGGACAAAGAAAAAATAGCTGTCACTTTCCTAAACTTTTTAGAGGCACGAGCACCGATTTGCACTATTGTTTCTCTTCCAAACGCTTCCAGTCGATTACTCACTACCGGTTTTAAGAATAGTCTTCAAAAAATATAAATGCATGGTTCTGGTTGAAGTTAAGAGTTATATTGGGGATGCATATGATGTCGGAGCATAACTTTACTTGTTAGGTTAGGTTAGGTTAGCTTCAAAACTGTTTCATTTCTTGATGTATTTTAATGGAGCTTGCCGAGCTGATATATATTAGTGCGCCGATTTCAAATAAGCATTAACTTTTCTAGTACAACATGTAGCTCTTAAATTACAAAATAATTCATGTGCCTTTTGGGGAGCTAGATTATTCCAAACTGAGATAGTTATTACAAAGTAAAGTAGGGATGAAAAATGTGTGAACATGGTGTGTTGGTGGAGCCGACGTTTCGACAAACTGACTTGTTCTTGTTCAAGGCTGCTGAAGACGACAGTGGTCTGGAACTGAAGAAGACGTTGCAACCCTGAAAAAGACAAGTCCGCTTGTGTTGGCTTCGAGCATCCCGAGTTCACGAAATTTTTCATCTCTTCAAACTTCCGTCTTCCCTTGAACTTCTGCCCTTTCTTGGCAAGTAAATTAGCGTATCGCTATAATTTGGAATCAGAACTGTATGCAGTACAACAAGAATGGATGTTCTAAACGCATATGAAGAAAAGTTATGGTACGGTAACTTTCGCGACTGAATCAATGTCAACCTGCGATGCCCCTCACAAAAGGTTAGCGGCCAGAAGTCGCATTTTTAAGTTTTGGCTGATTGCCCGGATGTTCCCGTTTGGTTCTCTCAACGATGCCCGGATGTCTCGTTTCAGTGTCTGGATCACGACGCTGTCATTTGACTCAAGGTCACTTGAAAGCCGCTGACAACGGGAGCTAAAACATATGCTTAAAAACAAACGAAAAAATATGCATAGACTTTAAGGGGCCCTAAAGATCTCCGAGTTCAAAGACTAAATAGTGGTTTCATTCTCGCCTTCACTATTCTTCCTACAGGCGCCATCTCCTCTTCGCCTTCTTATTTCTTCATGAAACACTTGATCAATGTCAGCTGTAAGCAATGAGCCTATCAGGATTTGGCTCTTTTCGACTACGCGCTGTTATCGCCGCTTGCTCAGCCGAAAACCCACAAAATGAAGTGAAACCAATGCATCGCGCACGATAATTCATTCGAGACAAGGCAGAACAAGATGTTTGAATGTATGTCAAAGCAAGGTAGGAGACACATCACAACCGATAGTCCGTCTAGGACCAATCGAGAGCCTAAGGCTTGACCACACGAACGCGTTGCAGCGCGTCAGCGCGTGGCCTTTTGACGCCACGCCCTCTTCCTATAGAGAGAGGGCGCGTGGCTACGCGAAGTGCGCGCCCTCTCTCTCCATAGGGAGGGCGCGGCGCCGCGTCAGAAAGCCACGCACTGACGCGCTGCAACGCATACGTGTGGTCAGGCGTTTAGTCCCACATGAGGTCACCTGAACAGACTGCTGGCGTCCAGAATTGTGCCGAAAAGACGGGAAACGTCAGGAGAGTATAACACACTCGTTCTTTCTATTTTCAGAGTTTGTTTAGGAGGCTTTGAGAATATTCAAGTGGACGGAGTGTTTTTCACCTCGATTACGTAAGAGACCTTAAGGGGAGAGAAAACGGAAACCATTAGTTTAGACTGATAAATTGTACTCCGGAAACTTTAGCGACGTTAATTTCACCTCCATAGCTTTAATATTGGATGCGAAAATCTATGTCAGGAGTTTCACTCCTAAGTTTCCCGCCGAAATCTCCGATGGCGTCGCCACAGATTTCAAAATTGCTTCTTCATATTTTGGCCTCATTGGCTCAACGAAGCATCTTGAAACTTGGTACGTTAAGTCGCTGGTTCCATCGGAAGACAATTAAATTCATTTTTTCCTAGGAGGAACTACGCATGCCCATCTATACGACGTCAACACTTGTGATGTCATGGCAACTGTTTCGGCAACTTAAAGGTGGCGTCGCCTCCCGTATTTTCTTTTTCCCGCGTTTTCTCGCTTACCAAGTCTCTTTTAGCAGCAAGCGTGGCGTTTTGATACCGTGAAAGAGCAATTTACTAATACGACAGAAACCGTTTTTTCTATTTAGCGGCTCTTTAACTGCCTGATCGGCTCAAACGGATTGGCTAGTTTTGGATTCCCGTAACGACTTACGTCGATCACAAACGGTGCCGACGCCTCGCCGATGACGTCATACTTCCGCGAGAAGGCCACCGGCGTGTCGACGCCGTACTCGAGTGACAGCTCCATCATGCGTTTCAAGGGGTCCTCCGTCGGGTCGTCCACCATGTGACGTATGTCGAGGTTGAAGCGCGACAGGAAAGAGAGAACGTCTTGCACGCCCTCTTGCGGATTTCGCGCGTACTCCGCGCAGGACTGCATGAGCTCGTCGCCGTCAGTTCCAGTGGGTCCGTACTTGAAGTGTTCGATGGCGGAGTCGTTGCTGCTTCCGTACTTCTCCGCTGTGTGCTTTGCGGGCAGTGAGACGTGAGATGAACGTTATGTCAAAGGAAACAGACAAATAAAAAAAATTACACCATCTCCCACTAAAGGGAACCATGAGGGGCATGCGAAGCAGCATTGGGGGTGCACACCAAGTTTCCGTTTACGTTCACTCGGCCGTCGAAGCCAGGCGTCGGCGTCGAGCTACCGCTTCCCGCTACAGAGAGACAACGCGAGTCTGCGGCGAGGGTAGCGAGGCTTTCGAGACAACTGCAGCGACCGGGAACCGACCGGAGCGACCGCACGATTCAAGCGAGACTTCCTCGACCGAACGCACGCGCTTATATGAAATGGGGGGAGGGAGAGGAGGGAGTGGGTTTACAGGCTGCAGCGCGGGGGAGGAGGAGAGAAGGCGACCGAACGCCTGCGTAAACGCCCGCGTAAAGGAGGAGAGTGCGCGGCTGCAGCGCGGGGAGGAGGAGAGAAGGCGACCGAACACCTGCGTAAAGGAGGAGAGTGGGAGAGAGAGAGTAGGCGCATGCGCAGTGAGAAGGGTGGTCAGGACGTACACCACCACCGGATTGAACTCCGCTCTAAGCTGTTTCGCATCTAAAGATAGGCGTGCCTTCGCTATCGCAAACGCCAATGACCACCTTTCGCAAAAACACCAATAACTCTGAGTCTCGCTAAACATTCAGAAGTTGATGGGATATCAACTCGCCCAAACTAATGTCTCTAGATTTTTCTCGTTTGCCTAAGTAGCGACAACTACCTCCTCTCCCGACCTTCTCTCGCGCGCAGCCGGCGTGTGCCGCCATGTTCTTCCTAAGCTAGAAGATTTACAAAGCCACGAACGTTTACAAAGCGACATTAGCCACGCACCTTTCAGCGGATAATACGCGAATGCGACGCGCCTTTCTTGCTCCGCTAATCTCGCGTCATTAGTGAGCGGGGTGCGCGCACCCTGCTGTTACACCAGGCGCTGGAAAAACGTTAGGAAGAACATGGCTACCGAAAACGAACGTTACCCAATGAGATTCGTCGGCGGCGCTTCAATGATTGTCGCTGCTTAACAACGAATTAAGGAAATCTAGAGATTTTAGCCGAAACTGCTACGCATACATAGGTCTGTTAGTGATTTGAGGAACCTACGCTACCAGCTCAAGAGTCCACTTAACAAACCTGCCCAAGCTGTTGCTATTTTAGACTCACCTCAGTATCGTTTTCTGGGAAGCTGGGAAACGTGACCGAAGAGTCGCAGACAAAGGTGTTCCGTTTCTTGCAAGGGTCCGCCTGGCGGCCGACCGTGTCGACGAACCAGTCTTTGAGGTGTTGACACACGGAGTTGTTGCACGCGGTCCGCATGTTTTCGAGGGAAGCATTTCGCCCAGGTCTTTTGAAACCTCCGTCTTCATTGTCGGGCACTTTCGCCTGACCAGCCGCTGTCGTCGATGTCGTCACCCGACTAACGGCTGCCCGCGCCCTGTCTTCCGCTTCAGCAGGCTCCTCGAGGGCAGCTCGGGCCACCAGCTTGCGCGGGTCCGGTGTCTGCGGTAACGTTATAGGCAACGGTGATCAGACGAGCCATCTCTAATGATTGGTATAATTTTTTACGTTCCAAAACCACGATATGATTGCGCGGTATGCCGTGCTGGAGAGCTTCGGAAATTTAGACCATCTGGTGTCTTTTAACGTGCACTGAAATCGCAAAGTACACGGAACTTCAGCATTTCGCCTCCATCGGAATGCGGCCGGCGCGGCCGGGATTCGATCCCGTGACCTTTGTGTCAGAAGTCAAACACCACAACCATTAGACCACCGTGGCGGGTTGACGACGGATTTCTCAATCAGGCTATCCAAGTTTAGCCTCTTTAAGTGATTTAAGCAAACAAACTGAGTATAAGGGGACACCTTGATTTGTGAATTGCATTGTGGTGACGCGCTTTTTTTCGCTAGTTGACCGAAGGTCGCGGGTTCGAATCCCGGGCCGATTGGCAGGTACAGGTTTTAAAAAGGTACAGGAAAGGTTTCTTCAAAAGATCAACTCATCCGCACTATTCAACAGAACGAAAACAGTTAAGAACAGCTAGCGACCCCAATCCCTCTACTCACTAGTGGGCTGGTGATTGCCAAGCAGGCTGTTCGCACTCATTTCGCACATTAATGTCGATGCAACGTAAGTGGCCACACGTTCATTCTGCTATTATTCACATTATACTTTCAATGTAAGTCGCACTTCTTGCGCCTGTTTGTATACTTGCGGAGAATATTGATGTTGAGGCATCAATACGGTCATAGGCATGCGCACGAGGGGGCAGGGGGGGCGGCTACGCCCTACATTGACTTAATAGGGAGGGGGGGCGCTGCGAGGAACCTTCGCCCCCCTGTAGAGGAACCCTGTGCAGGCCTATGAATACAGTAGTTCTGGACTCTTTAACGGCAGTTGTAGTCGAGGATTATCCAGTCTAGCGTGGTTTTGTACGCAACAGGAACTATCGTTTACAAACTAGCTCTGAAATAGCTACATCTCCGAGATATGCTCGCCTGTTCCATGTCAGGTGGAGCCGTCTCTCTGCGTCCGAAGGGGCCCTGTTGTCGAGAGCCCCGGTACTTCTTCGGCCCTGCAGTCTGTCGGTCGAATATGGAAATAAAAGGGTTAGACACCGTCCTTTCGGTAATCTTGATTAGTATAGAAGCGTAAAAATACAATCGAGGCTGTGTTCATAACACACCCGTGCAATAAACGCAGTTCGATACACCCCGACGACCCCCCTATAAGAAATTCGTGCTCTCATTTTATTTACACAAGGGATGCAGAGCATGTTTCGGGTAGTTAAGAACCGAGAGTGTGGTGCCGTGATCGCACTGACGATGAAGTCGCAGGTTGACGTAAATTGCGACTTTTACACTACTCTTATGCAAAATAAGGGCAGAATGTACTCGGAAAACAACAACAACAACAACAACAACAACAACAACAACAACAACAACAACAACAACAACAACAACAACAACAACGAAAATCTATTGATGTAACGACACTTCTTTATTGTTTTCTTGATACTTTCGATAATTTGACATTCGGTTAATTCGGACCTTTTTTTCTGGTGTCGTGAACTCCGAATTAACGAGCTTTTGCTGCGCATTCATGAGGTCACTTTAATAAGCAACATGAAATGCAGGGGCACATAGAAAAATGAACACCAAAAAAATTTATTCCACGTTTTGACCGTTGAATTTAGTCGTCGAATTCATACCTGTTCGCCGAGCGAATGGGTATAAAAATCAGCCATACTATATGAACAAGGTGCAATAACAATCAGTGTATATATATTTTAACATATCATTCGTAACGAATGCTGTGCGTTTCCTCGGGGGGACGATCGACACAGACAGCACTGAGTTGGCTGTTAATTTGTACTTTCAGTACTTGTTGCACAAGGATTTAAGATATACTAGTAAAGATGTTCTAAAATATAACAGAATCTCCTATGCTTAGGCCTGTCATGCCTCGCATCAAGAACTATATGGAAGCTCAACAAAGCTAGCAGTACTGGTAACTCGTTTCTTCGTACCATCCTTTTGTTCCATGCGCTGATGAAGAGTAAGACCATCATGAAGGAGGCAAGCAGTATGAAGGAGGCGAAAACTTCCTTCCAGTGACGCCGCGCCTGGGCGCGATATCGTTGCCAAATCTGCTGCTCCTGGACCCTGAATCAGCCATAGGGTTATTGGAAACAGTCACCCTTCCAACAAAGTCTTATGCTACAAAACCGAATAGAAAGTAATCTACAAAACATAAAAAAAATCCAGGCCTGCTTGCAATACGCAGCGCAGTCACTGCTGAAGCTAGAGGAGCGACCCTTTCTAGAGCCCTTTGTAAAGGTACCCATTACGCCATAAATCATCATAGTTTTGCAAAATAGGGAGATACCCACAATGCCATTATTCATTATTCTGCGGAGAAGGGAGGTATACGCGTCCCTTGGCATTATGTGCGCTTTGTTGACGCTGTGGCGGATGAGAATGAAGAGCTATGGCAGAGCCCTTCGTGATATGTGGGTAGCTTGAACCATCCACTTGTTACGCATTTCGCAGTGCGGTAAGCCTGATGTTCTTTTACTCTTCTAACACGCTATATTGCATCTATTAACGCAATTCCTTGCCCGACATGACGCCTGCTGCATAGGGTCTTTTTGCGAAGGTGCTTCAAACAGCGGCGTGGCTCTGTGGTAGAATACTCGACTACCACGCAGAGGGTCCGCGTTCAAATTCCGCTGCATCCTGGATTTTTATTTTTATCGAGCGCAATAGCGGTTACGGACACCGGCGGCGGCGGCGGCAGTGGTGGACAACTACGCCACCAAAATAGGCTGTTGTGATCTCATAACAGCTTTCGCTGTAAAAAACTTTGGGGGTAAGCTTAATCGTTGACTTCGGTGTCTGTTAGTGGCCCTCGTACCTCGAGGTACGTGTGTTCTGCTGCATTCTTTGGGTTAAGTTTGGTTCGTGCTCTGTCGAAGCTGATCCCAGAGGCCATGTTAAAATAAGCGTGTGGTTGAGACCTGCTCCGCCGGATGCCGCTGCGATGGCAGCTACTCACAAGAAAAGCGTCGGCTCTTTCAATGAAATCATTCATTTAGTTCATGAATAATTCTGACAGTTGATTGGCTCTTAAGTAAACTTACGCTGCGACATCATATGGATCCAATACAATTCTTAACTTGAACGAGAACCATCGATATCGTACCAGTTTTGTTTTTTCAAAGAAATTTTCTGAATATTCTTAAACCGAAAGTAAGTGCGCAACCCGGAAGTGCTTGAGAAAGAAATAGGAGTGTCACTCTTTGCTCGTGCAGTAAAAACTGTTTATGTAGAGGCGGCTTGGCCAAGTAGACGCCTTATAGACGGCGTTGGACTGCTTCGGTTGCTCTTAAAATATAGATATATAATACGAAAGAGTTGGTAAATTGCACAAGGCTATAGTTTAAGAGTTTACTTCAAAGGGGCGGGAACACGGTCGTTCTACTAATCCGAGTTTATCACTGTATCTGAGATTAGAGAGCCCCAGATGGTTGGTTAAAGAGAAAAATAAGCTGGGTTCTAAGCGCATGTTTCAACCAAATATTTAAGTTACTTCCAGAGCGCAGCCTCTGAAATACTTCCGCCGTCAGCGCCCGCCCTTTGGGCCTGCATTGTGTGACGCCATGAAATGAGGGGTTGCCGCTGTGCTGTCTGTTTCGAGACAATGCGATACTTCACTGGACGTATTGCTCCTCAAGCCTTCGTTCCAAAAGACATAACAAGGATAAATCGCTGTTCAATTCTCACTAGCGACAATAAACTGCAGAACACTGCCGATGCGAACATAAAAAAAAGGACGCATGACGAAAGAAAAGAACCATAAATTTTTATAGCCCTTGAAATTAGTTCTTTTCGCATTACACGAAAGCGTGGCTTTCAAGATCATCCTATACGTTATCCGAGTGGGTCGTTTCCGGCGCTGTCAGCTCATTCCGTAACCACTCATGGTTGCCACACTACTGTATGGTTTGACATAATCATTAGATAATTCAAACACAAATTTTCTACCGCATCGAATGCGCCCAAATTTTGCGAACTGGTATTGGAAAGCGCATGGGTTAACATTCAGCGCATAATTCAATCTCGAATCCTTGTTGTGATGGTCCATTTAACGAAGGAATGACGTTGCTAACGGAACAAGTGCTGGCGAGTCATGTCTGCGCTCGTGAAGTCATTGCGCTTTGGAAACTTCCGAATAATGAGGTCCAGGGTTCACGTCCTTTCTAGAGCTTCTAATATGTACGGAGGCAACATAATAATGAAAGGGAAAATTGACAACCACTCGTTTGTAGCACGAAGCCACAAGGAAATCCGTACGGATTTCTCAGAAAGAAAAGCTTCTTAGTTGCCGAAAAATTCGTCCTGGTCCGGGGTTCGAACCCGGGACCAACGCCTTTTTTTTCCGGCGCGGTCGCTCTACCAATTGAGCTAACCAGGAAGCTAGCAATTGACAGCGCGAGGGCGAATTCATCGACAACTCGAAGCACATGGACACAAGTAATGCAAATGAGTTCTGCGGAAACCCGCAAGGTGGCGGAATTTTCCCTTTCATAACCCTTCCGCCACCTTGCGGGTTTCCGCAGAACTCATTTGCACAACATAATAATGCACACCACAGGGTCTTTTCTTTCGACAAAGGGCTTCACATAGAATAGATATATCGCGCATTAGGCATGCATAGCCTTAATACAATCGACAGAAGGCCTTACCTCGCTAACGCAGGGGAACTGTAATACAAACGAAAATAACAGCGACATTAACATCGTGTCATAATGAGTCGTGCATTGCATGTTTCGGTATTGCGAAAAGTGCAGCTAGTGGTTCGTGAAAACCGCGCACCAACACCGCTACACTTCAATGGTTTTTAGAAAGAAAGAAGATGTATACAATAGTGTCACAGTTCTAAAGAGAGAAAGGACGTTTGTCGTACTAGTAAATTGCTCTTTAAAAATATCTAAAGCAGAAGTCTTGCCCTAACAAGACGCCTGGGAAGCGAAAAAAGGAACAGAAAGAAAATTTGGCAGATCCCACATATTGTGGGAGTCAATGCCATGCGAAGCAGTAGGCGATTAGTGACGTATACTGATTTTTTTTTATTGCCTTGAGTCAAGCGTTGCGAGTTGGACTGACGCTCTCACACTAATGAGTCGTGTATTGCATGTTTTGATATTGCGAAGCTGCTGCTAGCGTTTCGTGAAAACCGTACCAATACACAGCCACACTTCAATGGTTTTTTAAAATGAAGAAGCTGTAGTATAGCATAGAGCCACAAGTTTTAAAAGGACGCTAAAGAGATAAACGATTTTTCTTATAGTGGTAAATTACCCTTTTAAAAAATCAAAAGCACAATTCTTGCCCCAAAAAGACGCTTGAGAAGCGAGAAAACGAACAAAAACAAAATGCGGGTGGCGATGCCACCTTGAAATTGCGGCACCAAATATCGTGACGTCATAGATTTTGATGGCATCGATTAGGTTCTAGGTAGTTCCCAATCCTTAAAGATGAAGTATACATTGTTCCCCGAGGGAGCCTTAGACTTAACATAACAAGTTTCATTAAATTTTGTTGAGTCAATGTCGCCAAAATATGGAAAAATACCCTTTGAAATCCGTGACCTCACACACGGAGAATTTGGCGTGCAATTTCAAAATTAAACATTGACCTTGCCTTTCTCATTTATTAATAAACCCATGAGGGTGAAATTGACGACATCAGAGTTCTTAAAGTACAATTTGTCAATCGGAAACCCATTCGCTGATTCACTTTAGCGTTCCCTTTAGGGAAGAAGCTTTCGTTATGTTTTTTTAATTAACACGTGTCAGCAAGCAACATGATCACTGTTATCATGACTGTAGCCCTTGAAAGAGTAATTAGTAATCTGAAGCCTTAATGAAGTAGTGAAGCGCCACTCGTCCATCTAAACTTGGCGCAGTAGTTTTGGTTGATAACACAAGGCCTTTACGTTTTAATTTGTTCTTCCGTACATTTCAAACCGCTACGTTGAGTTTTGTGAACAGTAGTGCAACACTCTGTCCAGTCGAGAAACAAAGCGCTTTCATAAGCATTGGCAGCTAAACTTGGCCGTTTTATCTTTTGGGTGCATTTTGTTTGCTAGCGTTGTCCAAGATGTGCCTTCGTTATAATTACAAGAGATTGAAATCATCTCAACAGTAGATCTGAAACAAGTTGTAATCGAATGAAAACAGTCATCGGACACAAAGAATGGAATGACATTGTGCTTATTGTAGTTAGGTAAAGATAACCGCTTCGGTTTTACGTACCAAAACCACGATATGGTCACGAAGCACGCCGTAGTGGGGGGACTGCGGATTGATTTTGACCACCTGGTGTTCTTTACGTGTGCCTTAAATCTAAAGCACACGGGTGTTCTTCACACTTCTATCTCATCAAAATGTGACTGCTGTGGTCTGGAATCGAACCCACGTCCTTTAGCCTCGCAGCGCGACACCTTATTTGCTAAGCTACCATGGTAGGTGTAGTAGTTAAAGAGTTCACGAACTTATAATTTATTCTAAAGAAGAATTATATTAGACTATTTTTTCTCTAAGCCTACTGTCTTGAAGGGGCCGCTAAACCACTTCCGATAATCTTTTTTAGCATTTACAAGTAAACGCAAGCGCCGCGTTCAGAATGCCGTCACGAACAACAGTGCCAAACGCGGCAACGCTACGAGACGCGGGCGCCCCACAAATTCCAAGCAACAATCCCTTCTCCTCTCCGGGCCTTTCGGTAATCCCCAGTGTTGGCCGTGACGTCAGCATTCGCGTCTGGTCATGTCATCGACAAAAGGAACCTGTTTGTCTTTTCGTAGGTACGCGCGCTCGCCACTCTTCCTCCTCGTACGGTGAGGGAGGAGCACTCGGCCCGGATGAGAGACGAGCCGACGAACTGAGCGTAGCCAATGAATGCGCGAAACGAGCGTGGGCCTCTTTTGGATCATTAAACGCGTGTAATTCCGCTATTAACGGCAACGTTTCGAAGAAGTCTCGCGGCTACGTATTTGTTGAACACTCGAGCACAACTGCAACACCACGAACTAAATTTCGATCTCCGGGTGGTTTAGGGGAAGTTTTACAGAATCTCAAGCTGACTTTAGCACTGTAGAGATGGCCTAGGTGTGGGACAGGCGTTGCCAGCTTTTCGATAAGTGGTTGTCGGACAAGCTGAGCGCATGTACATTATGAAGCTGATTTATCCAACGCGCAATATGCCAGTACATCTACGAAATTCTTGCGAGTAAGCGTGACGATAACCCTTCGTGTCTGATGGTTAATATAAGATGCTGAGACTCTGTCTTACCTTATTAACACCACGGACGGCGAGCGAGACCAAAGCAAACGAGGCATGTTTGTCGGTGGGCGGTTTTCAAGTGCCTGGACGCAGAGGTGCAGTCAAAATGGCGCACTGCAAAGATGACCCAACGGCGGTTCGGAACAAAATTTTCAATGATGATGATTGTGGCGATTGAAATCTGGGAGACGGTAGAAGTTTTGTTTTGTTTTGTCGCCTAGGCGAAACTGGCTCATACCCACAAGGGGGATTGGCCACACTGTCTATTAAAAAGGAAAATTAAAGGTTGGCTCACACCCACTGTATGGGATTGGCCAAGTATTGAGTGGTCTAATGAAATATGGAAAGTCAGAATAAGTGAGATTATATAATAGAATAACAAATTTTTTATTAATGTATGTAGAAGCAGGCCAAATGTATGTAGAAGTCGATCTTTGAGTCTGTGGCACACGCCCACCCGGTGGATCGGCCAAGAATCTAAAATATATTAGTAATATAAGTTATCGTTTTCTCAAATCATGAGGAAGAAAGAAATGGAAATCAAGTAAAACTTACAACTGCTCTGATCTTAACTTAAGTGAAGTTTTGAACTGTTTGTGTGTAGACAAATAGTCAATCTTTACTTTTTGTTTATGTATCAGAAACAGCAGAAAGTAGGCTTGCTTTAGAGCGGGACTATCTAGTCATCATGATATTAAAGGGACCTGACAACCTCTCAGAACACAAATAGAGATAACCGCACTTATAGAAGGATTGTCTATTTTAGTGTCTAAACGAAGCCTGTTTTTCTCGTTAAACACGGATCTATATCTTTTTTTTTTTCACTCAAAATTACTTTTGGGGCCACCCACGGTAAGAAAGTGAAGGTGCATCTGTAGACAATCACGTTTACATCACGTCCTTTTACTCGTGTACGCTATTGTCTCTATATTAGCACTGAAATGCAGCACACTTTTCATTATTATCTCTTCTGACTTAAAACGTGCACATATGCTTTCGTTTGCACTGAGCAGAACAGTGACGCCACTTTCGCTTGAGCGGCAGCACGCACTAGTAAAGTTGTTAGTCGAGCCTAGCGGCACCTGCCGAAGAGTTGGCGAAGTACGAAGAATGTCTCGCGGCCTCCGAGATTAACTGCAGCGACGCGTTGCCGGAACTAATCGCGGAGGCCACGAGCGAAGGCGACGAGAATTCGGAAAAATTATTATTCCTGCTTTTTCTATTCCAAATGGTTGAAAATGTCAATATTAATGTGGTAAACCACAGTTTCACTCACTCCTGTGAAATCAGAACCTTGAGCATAGTGCGAGGAGGGCTATCGGCATTGTTATCGCTTCACAGCGTTGCTGGAGGACGTCTAGGTAGAATTTTAGAGGCTTTTAGATAAAAAAAAAGGTTGGTTGGTTGGTTGATCGTCAGCTACCTGGCGCAACCCACCGCGGGGGATCGGCCATGAAACGGGCGGTACCTTACTTTAGAGATAAAAATGTTTTACAGTCCGAATATATTTAGGAATGGATGGTTTAAAAAGAAATTCACTGGTACAATCCAGATTTAAAAATAAAATAAAAAAAAAGTAAAAAATTAAGAAGTCAATAGGTTGAAACAGTGAAATTGTACATAAACTTAGCATTCTATTCGTTTTGTCTCGCGTAAAAAATCGCACACGGCTTCGCAAACGTTCCTGTGGCTGAAGCCCATTTCAGTTGCACCAAAGGAAAGAACCAGCGGAAGGGATAAATTTAAGCCCATCCTTCGGAGAGGTTGATCTAGCAATCGTTTTCTTTGATTTGTGAACTATCTGCATGTCAAAAAGAAATGTCGCAGAGATTCACTCTCGTTGCAGTAGAGGCATAAGGGTGACTGTACCAGACCACACCTGTGTAGGTAAAAGTTCAGTGGGGGGAACTCGGCATCGTAACCTGGTAATTGATATTTCTTCCCTTCTGGTGCAGCACCAACGATTTTTCCATGGATATTTAAGGTGGGGAAACTCAGATGTTGCTAAAGCCGATTTGGCAAAGGTATCTGACGTGGCAAACTTTTCAAATCCTCCGCTGCGATAAACGCCAGCGTCGGCAATATAGAGATTATGGGACCATTATGTGATGCCACTGCAAGTGCATCTGCATATTCATTGAGGGTTAAACCCTTGTGACCTGGTACCCACACTAAGCGAATAAGAAGAAAATGTCTTGGGACAAGAGAATAAAATACTTCTAAGGCATTCGACAAATTAGTTGCGGTTAATGCAGAACAGATAGAGAGACAGTCTGTCAGAATGACAGCTTCTGTTATTGATAGGGGTAATTTACGTAAGGCTAGAACAATCGCAAGCAATTCCGCTTGATAAATAGGCGTAAAGTCGGGTAAACGAATTGAAAAAGACCAATCCAAAGCTGAGGATGCAATTCCCACTCCTGCCTTTTCTTCACAAACTGAAGCGTCAGTCGCTATAACGATGTTTGTTTCTAAATTTGCCAGGTGGTCCTCCAAAACGGCACTCAGGTACCTAGTGGGTAAATGTTTGCATTTCTTAGGAAATATATTGTCGAACTCTATTCTAATTGTTTGAGGAGATCTGTTAAGTACAAGTACCTCACGAAGGTTTACTTGTATTTTTTCCAAGAGTTTCTGTGCGACAATCACTTGTGGACTCCTTATTCTAGACCACTGATGATTAAAAAAGGACATCGGCTTATTAATAAAAACATACTGTGACCTCCTCTGTGGTGTCGCATATATCTTTAGGAAGGTACGTACTGTTAGAATTTTGAACCGTGTCAGAAGAGAAGGCAGGCGCGCTTCTTTATACAAAATATTATTTGCGACAAATTTGGGAAGCCCAAGACATAATCTTAATGATTCACGTTCTAGAAGAACCAGTGGTCGAAGTTTGTAAGCAGGAGCTCCAGAAAACAAGACGCAGCCAAACTCCAATATCGGGCGTATATACATACAATAAATCATAATGAGCACATCACGACGTAAACCAGATCGTTTACTGCTGACTCTACGAAGCATCCCTACCGCCCGTGCTCCTTTAGCTGCCATATTTTCTATATGCGCATCCCAATTTAGTTTTTCGGTATAAGTCACCCCTAAGGTACTGCTTATGAAATAACCACGCGCTTTTGGGATCAACCGCTACAGCTACAAACACTGCGAAGGGTGAGCTGCCTGTTGCGCCGTAAAAAACCTGGGTCGAGAATAATCGCCTCTCAGTTCCCTTAATATTGAAAAACGTACAAATATACGCATAAACAAATATAATTTACAAAGAGAAGAAATTTCAACAAAAAGTGAAGCAATTTGGAAGAAAGGAGAAGAAGGAGTAAACTATTAAGTCTCTTGCCTTAATCTCTTTCAAAATTTAAAGGGGCCATGGGACCGTCCGCCGCGGCGGTCTAGCGGTGATGGTGCTGGACTGCTGACCCAAAGGTCGCGGGTTCGATCCCGGCCGCGGCGGTCGCATTTCGATGGATGCGAAATGGTTGAGGCCCGTGTAGTGTGCGATGTCAGTGCACGTTAAGCACCAGATGGTCGAAATTTCCAGAGCTCTCTACTACGGACGTTTCTCATAATCATATCGTGGTTTTAGGACCTGAAACCCCAGATATTATTATTATTTCTGGGGGGCCATGGCACCCAATTTTCGCTCATAATCTGTGTTATGTGGGTTAATCCATGTGTGTTCGCAAACAAGCTGGCGAAATTTCACGCACTTGGTAGGGAACTAATTTATGTCGAGCATTTTTATAAACATGCGAGCGGCCCGAGAGTCAGGCAACACTGGCGCACTCGCGAAGCCGCGACGTAACAAGTCGCTTGCTTTGCGAGCGTCTGTAGTACGGCCAACGATTTCGTTTCGTGGTCAGCCTGCGCACACAACGGAGCTATAGAGCTTCCCTGAGTTCGGCCTTGTAAACTGAGCGATCTGCGGCGGCCGAAACTTAGGTAGATGACGACGGCTTCACTCCATGAAGCACATGACGTCACGCACGCCACGGCAAAATGGCGGCCGCCATAGCTGCGACAATGTGACGAGATTCAAAGGCGGCTTCGACGCAGAAACGTTTCACTATTTTATTCACAAATCGGACGCATGCAGCGGGATACCCGATATCATCGAGCATCAGATAACGTCGCACGTGCAACCAGCAGTGCTCGTTCAGGTCGTCCAGCTGCGTCGGTGAGTCGCCGTCGACGCCGCGGTGACACTCGACGCGACCGTCCACGACTCCGGCGAGTCGCATGAAAGTGTGCAAGTCCTTCGAATGTTCTGAGCTTTATGCCGCACCTTGAACGCCACGTCGGCCTCGGAGATGTGGAGATCATCGGCAATTTTAGACAGTATCGCCGGATGCCGCGAGACTTGCTCAAGGGCTGCGGCGTCGAATCTGCAGAGAGCGAAGATAGTTTAGCACAGCGACTGCCAAAGCAAGCGTGTGTCATTCTTGAAACAATAGAAGCGCTACGAAGACAAGGGCAAGAAAGGCAACGACACGGACGCTTTGTGTCATTGCCTTTCTTGTCTTGGCTTTGGTAAAATTATTCACGTCGTAGCTCATACGGAAATATAAGCACAATAATATACCCCAAGCCTGCTATCCTAGCAGTGAAGCATACTATGAGTGGAAAGGGCCAGGGTAGCGGGTCAGGAATGGCTTTCTTACCACGCGTGCGCATTCATACGCATAACCTACTGTTACCAAGCTAGCACTAAAAAGGTCTCATAAGGGACTTCACAATAGGCTTGGCATCATGAAACCACTGCAACTAAGGTACAGGAACTTTAGGAAACCGACCATCATGCAAGTTGGTACACGGTTAATCTCTGGAGAACGCCGCGCAACAGACAGGAGCGGGTCCATTGTAGTGTGCCTATTTGATCCTGTCATGTCCGCCACGGCCTTCAAAGATGTCAGCTTCGAAGTCTTCGTGTTGGTTCGAAACTTCATACATTGGTCACCGATGCCTGGCCACATTTACAATTTCCATCAACCATTCGGTAATACCGGTCCATATTCCTCAAATCAATCGCCTGCGGCTACAATAGTACACCTGTTAGGGACATGCCCTCGGCTGGAATCAGATACGATGACCCTGAACGAAAACATTGCGTCTTCATCCAACGAGACTACCGGAGTATGACTCGTGGCTCCATGGGCCCAACTATAGAGCACTGTTCATGTAGTACATCCCGGAAATCGGCCTCCACTTATACTTAATTGTATGAGTGATTGGGCAAATTATTGACTATGAAAAATCTTGTACCTATTGTGTCCCTTCAATAGAAAGATATACGGAGAATGTAAAAGGAACGTGCTCCTACCTGTCCCAACATTCCTCCGCAGCCAGAAATCGTGAGGCACGAACGACGAGGCTTGAATTTCGTCGTGCCACCTCTCGCACAGCGAACCAGTCCTTGATCGCCTCTTCTGCCTCCAGCATTCCGTCGACGCCGACGCTCACGAGATTGTAGCTTTCCCCAATCCCGTCGGACAGACAGCGAACCAATGCAGCCGTTTCGAGCGTCCCGCCTACGTTGAAATGAACTTTGTTAATATGGCGGCTGCCCTTTACTACGCGTGCAAGGACGCCAGCGTGCCTTGGGTCCTCGACCCTGGCCTGCACGCGGACCTCTCGCACGCTATCGTTACGCGATAGCGACTCGATTATCGCCAGCCCAGTGATCGGTCGTTGATTGGTCGTGTAGCGAGCTGATCAGTTGCAGTTCCCTTATCGACGTAGAGGACTCGATGCACTCGACGATGGAATAAGACAGCGCCTCTTCCATGCACGACATCCACACGTCCAGGCGCACCGTTGTGACGTGGCGGAATGATGGCAACGCCTCCAAGAGCCGCTGGAACTGTGTGTCAGGGATCTGGAACACGCAGGCGTAGACACCCGAGAAGGCTCGACACTGGAGCAAGTCCAGGTTTTCCTGCACGTTGTAGGGGAGAAACGAGACCTTATCTTCGGCTCCATTCTGCCTCAAGACGCGGCACAGGACCGACAGGAAGGCGTCTTCCCTGAACGCTGCTATGGTGACCTTCTTGAGATTCGTACGCGTCGGCAGTTCCTTCGCGAATGCTTCCCACTTGTCTGGGTCGGAGAAGACGAAGGGCATGTGGAAGGTGAACGTGACTTCCTCGACGACGTCGTTTTGGGTGATTGCAACGAGCCAGTCGTCGAATTCCGTCCTCGGAGAAATGCCGTGCAACCGGCCGGACGAATAGTGGTGCCGCACGGACACCTCGAAACTGCGGAGCGATCGGTGTCGCGCGAGAACTCGCTGGACCTAGCAGGGCGGAGTGCTTACTAAATACGAGCCCGATCAGCACAACCTTGGTTACACTTGCGTTCTTCAGAAGAGCTTTTAGGACTCGATCCGCGCTAAAGCGGTTCAAGTCGCTGCCCGCCACGACGCTGAAGGCAGTCAGCGGACCGTTCTTTGTTACGTACCCTTCAAAGACCTCGTGGGAAACTTCGCTCACTACCGACTCGTTGAGTGCCAGTTCCTTCACAGTCGGAGTTCTCTTTGAGTGCCTGCATAAAACGTTCCACGGCGTAGTTCTTCATGTCGTGGTCGATGACGACCAGATCTCGGCTGTACTCGCCGTGCTCCCCTGCCGGACCACTGCGCGACGGTCGCTCCATAAACATGGGACCAAAGCCGCGGCGATTGATCCGCAGCTCCGATATCCTGAGTGCCCTCAACGACTTAGTATTTCGTAGTAGCGTCGAAAGCGTGCCGAGAAACTCGTCCGGGCATTCCTCGCTTGATAAGCATTCAAGTTCTTCGAGCTGCACGAGTGAAGACAAGACGCTCCAGACGCTGCGGTCGGAGAAGCTTTCGAACCCCAGGGTCAGGTACTTTAAGGACGAGTTGCAGTTGTAGCGCAGGGCGTCGCCGAGGAGCGTTCCGTGCGGCTTCAGTAGCCAGGTATGGACCACGGCGACACGGGTGACGCAACCGTGAGTTTTTAGTATCGCTTTGACCACAGTCGCGGACAGATGCAACTCCTCGTGGGTCGGTTGCCGCAAGCTGGGCTTATCGTAGCTGACGAGAGACAGCCGGCCGGGTCCCGGCGATGCGGACGAGTCCTCCCGCAGCTCTAGCCGGGCTGGAAGAAGAAACTCGTTCCATACCGCGAGTTGGCGAACAATTTGACATGCTCGGTGCTCGGTCGCCGTGCAAGCTGCAGTGTAGTCTATGGTTGAGCCCGTGATGGGACCTCTAGCATCGTCGAGATTGAGTGGAGCAATGAGGGACGACTCAGTGGAAGGCCTCAGCAGCTGTGTCTGCAGCAAGTGATGGCTGAGCATTACTCCAGGAATGGTTTTCGGTCTCTCCTGCGCGTAAAAGGTCAGAGGAAGATGGAAGCTTGAATCGACGAAAATACTTGTAACACAAGGGATCACCGGAGCCAACGCTTCGACTAACGGTATTTTGTTTCCCAGCTACAACAGAAGTGGAGGAGAGGGCAAGTGCGAAAATGGGGTAAAGGGAGCGAGTGAGAAAGAAAGAAATCAAAGACAGAGGGGGAGGAGGGTGATATTGAGATGAAACGGCAGCAATATCTCGCCTGGTCTTTTGAGATAAGGTGGCAATATCCGCCCAGTCTTGGTTATTTCTCAATCCCACGCACTCCCGCGTTTTTGCATCTGCCTTGCCCGCTTATTCTGTTCTGGTTCGGTGCAGAAGGTCCGGAGAAAGCTCGCGCTAAGGCTGGTAGTCCCTGCCTTAAAGAAGGCAAGACCGCTTGTCGCAACGTTGGCTCCAGTGACACTCCATGTTGCAAAGATTTTTAATCGCTGCGAGTCGTAAGTAGCAAATTAGTTGTGAAAGAAAATAGAAACTCCATTAGGTTTTAACCGTTTCGCTTTTGTCAATGCACAGTCACAATCTGTGGTTCGGTGTAGCTTCTCTAAGACATTGAAACTCGGACGACACCAACTGGATGCTGTCGCTTAGCCTAAACCACATCGGCGTGCGCATGGTTCCCCTTCCGGGGGGGTGGGGGGGGAAGGTTCGTTGCAGCGCCCCCCCCTCCCTATTATGTCAGTGTATGGGGCTGACTTTGCGCCCTCCTTCTTAGGTGACTAGAAAGGGCGGCCGCCCCTGCCCCCCCCCCCCCCCTCCCCGTGCGCACGCCTATGCTTGACCATAAGTAACTAGCCTTGCATCACTTACGCTCTGTGCCCCAATCCAGATGCGGCTGCATGTCTGGCATTGATGAACTCCTAGTGGCTTCCGAGTGGTCCTCATCGTCACCTCCCCGTGGCAACAGAGACGATGATACTATTCCCATGCTGTAGATGTCTGGCCGCGGAAAACGCCACTGGCAAACTGCGGCGACTGTGTGTATCGTTTCCGAGTGCAAGGGCACAGCCCACTACAGGGGATGCTTCATTAAAAAAAAAAGAAAAAGAAAAAAAAAAGTTCAGCTTAATCCGTTGTGTTGAAGTATACGGGGGCCAGCGTGAACGTTCTGTTGAAAGTTCTGTTTCAATTGGCGCTACTAACAGTACTGCGACATAAAATGCCACTAATGTTAAATTTAGTACCTGTTAAAAAAAATTAAGACAGCTTCGCACTAGTTGGGCCAAGTCTGAAGTAGAGTCGAGTAGAGTAGATCCTTGAATCTGTGGCGCACACCCACGCTGGGGGGATTGGCCAAGAACCGGATAGTTTTGTAAAACTATTTAATAAAAGTAACAGCGGCGACTGTTGGCCTTTCTTGTTTCTCTTCGTTTTTTCTCTTCCTGTCTCCTTCGCTTTCTTTGTTTTCTCTTAGTTTTTTCCATATCGTTTTTGTGTCTGCCTCTTTATATTCCTTTCCTTCGCTCTCTATGTATGAAAAAATCCGTGAACAGGGGTTGTGTGCTCGAGTCGTCGTTTCGACAAGTGGACTTGTCTTCTTCAAGGCTAGCCTTGACAGTTATAACCTTGAAGAAGACAATCCCACTTGTGGAAACGTCGGCTCAAGCACACAACCCCTGCGCACGGATTTTTTCATCGCAAGCTTCCATCTTCCCCTTCCTGCCGTTTTTTGGATCTCTCTATGTATGTCTTTCTTTTTCTCGCAATTTCTATCTTTGTTTTTATTCTCTTTCTCTCTCCATATAAAAATTTCTCGCTTCCCCTTTTGTGTATTTTCCTCGCTCTCTGTATTTAGCACGTAATAAACACTGGTACCATGCACTTCTTCAAAGCGTCGTCATTTAAAAAGAAAAAAAAGTTCCCCATCTCCCGCTAAAGGGAACCATGTGTGGATGCGAAGCAGCGGGGAGATAATTAGCTTGAGCGGAAGGAACGTCGCCGCTCTCATTTCATGGTAGTGGTCCGGGCGCTCATCGCGGCGCTGCACAGGAGAGAGAGAATGAGGCGCGCGCGCTCCGTCATTTTCATACCGCGGAACTACCGTGGCGCTCCCCCAGCGGAGTATGCAGCTGTCACACCACCTGTCGTGCGCGCCGCTCTGTAGAGGATTCCTAGAGGAAAGGACGGGGGGGGGGGACCGTATGAGAGGAGAGAGAGGGGACGTGCATGCGCTGTGGGGGGTGTGGGAGCCGCTCCGTAGAGTAGAGGATTCTTAGAAGAGAGAGGGGGGAGAGGACGCGCATGCGCTGTGGGGATGTGGGAGCCGCTCCGTAGAGTAGATGATTCTTAGAGTAGAGGAAGGGGGTGAGCGTAGGAGAGCATAGGGGAGGGGACGCGCATGCGCTGTGGGGAGTGTGGGACGCGGGGGGCCGCTCCGTATGCAAGCAAGATTAAGGAATGGGGTCAACCTGGGCGACAGACACCACCTGCCTAGCCATTGCTAAGCAGCCTCTCTCTGCTCTCGGCCATGACTCAAGGAATGGGGTCAACCTGGGCGACAGACGCCACCTGCCTAGCCATTGCTAAGCAGCCTCTCTGTGCTCTCGGCCATGACTCTGATGACTGTGTTAGGGTTGACGGCCTTCATATTACTACAGTGTTCTGGTTCGCATAATGGGTGCTTCCCTACTTCATGGAAGTGGCCGGACGCCGGACGGGGGGCGCGGGACGCGGGAGGGACGGACAGAGCCCCGAGCATAAGATGCTTCGCATCTAAAAACGGCACGACGTGCGCTCCCGAGTGATGCGGTAACCTACGCCTCTCATGCATACACTACCACACTGCTCTTCAGTAACACGGGAGCAGGGCTGGGCAGTATCGAAGATACATGTATCTTAGATACTATCTTAGATACTCTTTGGGTATCTTGTATCTGTATCGCGATACGTCTCGCAAAACGAGTATCTGTATCTGTATTTCCGATACATTGAATAATGTATCGTGTATCTTAAGATACAAGCTACTGCTATAGAAACGTCACCCTGCTAAACAAACGTCAGCTGAACTCTGCTTCTCTAGCTGATACTGCTGCCACTAAGCCGCCTCAATAAAGCTAACGACAGTGGTATTCCTTTGTCTTTTTGCCAGAGTGCTCCAGTCAGCATAGGCAATAAGGTCTCTACGCGCCTCTACTAGTGGAGCAAAGTCACGTGATGGCGCTCGAGCCATCTCGACAAAAACAAGCGCGCGAACGTCTACGTGCAGCCGACCTCTTGTTTCTCCATATTTTCTTTCTTTTTAGCTATGTCGGTGCCATGAACCTTGTTTGTAGCCACGGTACTGTGCTGCGTACTACAATGCGTGCGGCGTCTTTCGCTCAAATTCAAATGCGGTTATAGTGTCGTTATCTAACTTTGTCGTGCGTGGTGCTTCGTTGCAAAGTGTCAAAAATGCATGAATGTGGTTGCTTTGCGTCTCGCTGCTTTCACACAGATTTGACAGATCTCGTCGATGTAAGCTAGACTTGCGCACTATGAGATTGACTTATGTGCCAATTAGACTATAACAACCGTCACTCCATCGGTATCGATGCTATATGCAATAGAACAAGCATTTACGTAACCGATGATATTCTGGCGTACTGTATGTTTGTCTTTTGTGCTAAATTATGCAAGAAGTTCTTTTTAATGATAGGTTAATTCTTAGCACAAGTGCTCTCTTTGCTGTCCTTCGTTTGCATCCCACACATTACCTAGGTCTCTGTGTATTTTTTTTTCGTTTGTTAACTGTAATAAATCTTTTGTAACCTCCTCCTCTATCCCTTCTCTTATTTATTGTTATTTTTAATTGTCTGCGCCATTTCTACTATTTACATATCTACATTCCATGTGAGTTTACTGTTCAGGTGATGTTAGGGAAAAGGTAAAATAGTCTGAGAGTGCCTAGTGCTTACAGAAACAAGAAATCTGCTTACGATTTAATAAAAGAGCGAAATTGACTTTACATTATAGCAATGAAAATTATAACAAAAAAGTCTTAAAGACGTTAGGAAGGGGATTTGAGAAACATAATGCCAAGTACTACGGTTTTCTCATCAGCGTCCCCACGAGCCCTTTAGTTCTATTTTCCGTGGGCACTGAGTTTTCTATTGTCTGACTGCAACACCTAAGTTGACGATATATCATGTCACATTTTCATAGCTTTTAGGGGTGCCGCCTGTATCGTGTTTGTAAAGGATGTCACGTAACTGAAACCAAATATATCCAAAAAGTTCTTAGCTTCAACTGAATAAAACCAACGATGGGGTTTACTGCCATGTGACTCTCATTATGTTATTTTTATATTGCGCTTAATTTCCTAACAAGGATGAGAGATGTAACATTTCTGCTATTCATTTTAGGGCCAACTGTGTTTCTCTGCGTCTTAGAGGGCATTCTACAACGACAGGTCTCACTTTCTGTGGAAAGGCACACACTACATAGTGATTTTTCCGGCGTTTAAAGAAAGCTGGAGAAATATGACCAGGTTACTGCGCTCGTACGCTATTGTGCTGCAGCGCTCTTAGACGCGCTTCGAGCAAAACAACCGGCATGCGGACCGCAGCGAAATGAGTGGCCGCGGCATCGGCTCCACAGCGCGTCACCATTTCTGACCGCCACACACGGCAAAGAGACACCATTGTCCCTGATAAGGGACAGGCTGACGGTCCGTGCACCGGATGTTTCGCTCGAGGAGTGTTTAAGAGCGCTGCAGTATACGACAGCGCATGAGCGGAGTTACGTGGTTTTATTTCATATTTCGCGTGATTTCTTTAAAACCAAAAAAAACATTCACCATGCAGCATGTACGCCGCCAAAAAACAATTGCTTCGGTCGTTTTTAAATGAGTTCTACGATGTGACGAATCCCACTCTGCCCTAAAGGGAATAATAAAAATGGTGCATAATTGACCATGGTTAATCAGCCAATTAAGCGGAATATAAAAATACCATAATGACCGCAACATGACGGTAAACGATATGCCATTGGTTTCATTCAGTCACGGTTAAACGCAGTTATTTTTTTAATATTTTGTTCTACTTACGTGAAACACCCTGCATACTTATTCACTTAGTCATTTTTTTTTTATTGCGGCACTTCCTTGCTATTTGACTTCGGTGTATTCGCTTTACTTGTTTAGGTCCCTGTAAAGTCCTTTTTTGTGTGTTACAAAAAAGCTGGTAAACAGGCAGTAGTGTGAATAGTGTTGCAATAGTGTGAATAGCAGTGATATCCTGCGACGCTTTTTGCCACGTACAATACCTACATCCTGGAAGCTTCTGGGCGGCAGAAGTTCTCTCGGAGAGGAAATGGTAAAAGATTGCACGTTAGTGAATATGTTGCTAACGAATGCTTTCCGTAAGTTGATAGGTAGAATATGAAAAATCACTGCAGTTTCATGTCCTCCGTGAACTGTGAGCGCCGACTCCGTAGTTATCGTCTTCACATGATGCTTAACAAAAAGGTTGCTACCAGCGTTGTTGCTGTTCTGCACCTGTAGGGTGATGCGCTTCTACAAAAACGGTGATACGCTTACGGAGAAGCTAAGACTGCACCGGTATTTGTGCCATCTTGAGGAGGCTTCTTATTGAAGCTCTTGCAATTAGACGGCAACCCGCTAGCTGGTCGCCAAGTAGAGCAGCGACACCCAGCAAATAAAAGTGTCAATATCAAGTAAACAAACGCCAATAATTTGTTTCGGGATGAAACTAATATACATTAAGCAATAAAAACGTAACTTCCGGAATTCTAACAGATATTTCATTAAAATAAGCAAAGTTGGTCGCAGTTAAGACATTTTCAAGTAAACACTTCTGTACATATGCATTTGAGGCGTGATTATATAGATCTATAATAGCAAATTTCCAAATGTATCGAAGTATCTTAAGATACAGTTGAGAAGTATCGTATCGGATACATTCATGTCGGAAGTATCTTGTATCTGTATCTCCGATACTTCTTGCCCGAGTAACTTGTATCGTATCGCGATACAATTTCAAAGTAACTTTGCCCAGCCCTGCACGGGAGGCAGAGCTTGAGCCGCAAACGCGCGCAGGCGTTCCGCGTCCCGCTGGCGTCCGTCTCGCTCCACGAAGGCACCACATTCGTCAGTCGACATCATTGCCTTTCTGCACCGCTTACTGCCGCACATTTATTAGTCGGTGCTATCGCACTCGAAGTAGTCGGCGGCGAAACACTGTTGGTGCACGTGGAAGCTACACTACTCCGACAACGAGCCTTCACACGCTAACGCGAAGCGAAAGGCAAACAGCATAACTAAAGTGACACGTAACTGCGTCTAGGGCGACTCCCCGATGCTAGCGCGGCCAGTGTTTGTTGCTGCTATCGAGACGCTTTCACCATGACCTCCGAGACTGTACGCCGGCGCGCAATCTCGGACGCCATGCTTTAACTGCATCGTCGACAAATCGTTCTCTATCGCTGCTAGTGTCATGCGGCATTGCTTCTTTTCATCGCTCACAGGCGGCGCCACCGCCCGGCCTGTGATAAGGTCCCTGAGCGATGAACTGGCCTTACAAGCCGGCTCAAGCTCTGCCTCCCATGTTGCTGAAGCGCAGTGTGGTAGTGAATGCATGCGTAGGTTACCGCATCACTCGGGAGCGCACGTCGTGCCGTTTCTCTCCTTCTCTCCTCTAATCTTCGTGCATGCTGCTTCGAACGCACTTGTCACTTCGTTTATTGTGGTGTTTTGGCGTTTGTTGTGAACTTGTGAACTCTTGAGCCGTCTTGAACGAATGAGCCTGAAAAGGTAATGCTACGTTTCTTGAACTTCGTCTTCCGACAAAGCGGCTCCAGGCCACACGGAGCAAAACGGAGCCGAAAAAAAATGAGTTTAGACAAATCTGTGTACTACCCATCATTTCCACGCTGGCGGAAGCGCCATGCGTTGCAGCTCCCCCAAACATTAGCGCCAGAGTTCCCTCTAGTGAATTTTAGAAAACCCTATGGGGTGAGGGAAGCAAAGGGGGTTCACGCGCACTCGGCTGTTTTATTCAGACATCGGTGCATGCTCCTGATCCCCAATATCGTTGAATGTCAGGTAGCGTCGCACGTGGAACCAGCAGTCGCAGTCCAGGTCGTCCAGTTGCAGTCCCACGTCGCCGTCGGGGCCGCGTTTGCACTCGACACGGCGTCGCACGACTCCGGCAAGTCGCATGAAACTGTGCAAGTCTCCGCGACTTCCGAGCTTCTGCCGGACCTTGAACGCTGCGTCTACCTCGGAGATGTCCAGCTGATCGCCAATTTCAGCCAGGAGTGCCGGATGACGGGAGACCTGCTCAAGGGCTACCGCGTCCCATCTGCACACAACGAAGATTGGTTTGGGACAGTGACTGCTAAAGAGAGCGTGTGTCTTCGCGAAAGTTAGTTTAGAACATTAAAATAAAATCTGATAAGCATTGATCGCTTTTAAATGCGAAGCATTTCTTAGCGAACTTCGGCGACTTTGAGCGTATCTATCTATCTATCTATCTATCTATCTATCTATCTATCTATCTATCTATCTATCTATCTATCTATCTATCTATCTATCTATCTATCTATCTATCTATCTATCTATCTATATCTATCTATCTATCTATCTATCTATCTATCTATCTATCTATCTATCTATCTATCTATCTATCTATCTATCTATCTATCTATCTATCTATCTATCTATCTATCTATCTATCTATCTATCTATCTATCTATCTATCTATCTATCTATCTATCTATCTATCTATCTATCTATCTATCTATCTATCTATCTATCTATCTATCTATCTATCTATCTATCTATCTATCTATCTATCTATCTATCTATCTATCTATCTATCTATCTATCTATCTATCTATCTATCTATCTATCTATCTATCTATCTATCTATCTATCTATCTATCTATCTATCTATCTATCTATCTATCTATCTATCTATCTATCTATCTATCTATCTATCTATCTATCTATCTATCTATCTATCTATCTATCTAGCCGCCTACGACTTTGTGCTCTCCTGGCCGTATCGTTAATGGATTTATACCAAATTTGGTATGGCATAACATGACCGTATGACGAACATAAATGGCTGGTCATATCATGAAAATCATGACTAGCTTGTCATGAAAAGTGTGATTTACATGCCACGCTCATGGCGCGCTCGCGGCCGTTTCGTTAGCTTATTACACACCAAATTTGGGATGGAGTGACATGACTGTATGACGAACATAAATGACAAGTGGTAATTTGAAAATCATGACTTCATGAGCGACATGACTTGCATTCCACGCTCATGGCGCGCTCGCGGCCGTTTCGTTAGCTTGATATACACCAAATTTGGTATTGAGTGACATGACTGTATGACGAACATAAATGACAAGTCGTAATATGGAAATCATGACTTGTCATGTGCGACACAACTTGCATTCCACGCTCATGGCGCGCTCGCGGCTGTTTCGTTAGCTTGATATACACCAAATTTGGTATTGAGTGACATGACTGTATGACGAACATAAATGACAAGTGGCAATATGGAAATCATGACTTGTCATGTGCGACATGACTTGCATTCCACGCTCATGGCGCGCTCGCGGCCGTTTCGTTAGCTTGAGATACACGAAATTTGGTATTGAGTGACATGACTGTATGACGAACATAAATGACAAGTGGCAATACGGAAATCATGACTTGTCATGTGCGACATGACTTGCATTCCACGCTCATGGCGTGCTCGCGGCCGTTTCGTTAGCTTGAGATACACCAAATTTGGTATTGAGTGACATGACTGTATGACTAACATAAATGAGAAGTGGCAATATGGAAATCATTACTTCTCATGTGCGACATGACTTGCATGCCACGCTCATGGCACGCTCGCGGCCGTTTCGTTAGCTTGATATACACCAAATTTGGTATTGAGTGACTTGCCTGTATGACGAACATAAGTGGCAGGTGGTATAATGAAAATCTCGGCATGCATGTCATCTACAATGCCATTTACATTCCACGCTCATGGTGCGCTTGCGTCCAGTTCGCTAGCTTGACATACACCAAAATTGGTATATAGCGACGTGACTGCATGACGAACACAAATGACAGGTCGTAACATGTAAAACATGACATGCAAATTATGTAATACATGATTTGCTCCTTCCTGGCTGCTTCGCATTACATCGATTCCCACAGTGAGTGGGATCTGCCGGCTTTTCGTAACATTATTGCGCCGCTAGTCTTCGCAAGTGTAAACGCAATATAAAGCGTAAAGCCTGCTTGACTTGAAGCGATGCGTACATTGAGTGGAAAGGAGCCATAGTCATGGATACAAGGACGGGTTTCTCGGCGCACGCGCGCTTGCAAATGCACAGCCTACTGTTGCAATGCCAGCTATATATGAGAGGTATCATAAGCGTGTTGGCAATACGCTTCACCACACGAAGTCGACGTACCCACACAACTTTAGCATTCGGAAACAGAGCATGTTCACTCACAGTTGAACTGTGGAGAACACTGCGCAAAATACAGGGGCGGTTCCTGGGTACTCTATCTTCTATATCTCCGTCGTTTCGTGCGGCATCTTCCCCAGATATCCGTTTACAATCTGAACCTATTGTCTGTTCCCAACGCTCCTCGAGGTCCTGTACTTCCATTGAAACTATATGCGGATAATGTAAAAGTAACGTGTACCTACCTGTCCCAACATTCATCCGCAGCCAGACATCGCAGAGATCGAGTGACGAGGCTGGAATTGCGTCGAGTCACCTCTCGGACAATGAACCAGTCCCTTGTCACGTCCTCCAATGTCAAATATCCATCGACGTCAACGCGTACGAGACTGTAATTGTCCTCGATGCCGTCGGACAGATATCGAACCAGCACGGCCGCTCCGTGTACTTTGCCTACACTGAAGTTGCTGATGCGGTGGCTGTTCTTCACTATGCGCGCCAGAAGGTTAGCGTGCTCCGGTTTAGCCCACTGTAGGTCCTCAACGCGTACCTGCACGTGGAGCTCTCGGACGCTCTCGTTCCGCGATAGCGACTCGATTATCGCCACCCATTGATTGGTCGTCGATTCGTCGTGCACTGAGCCAATCAGCTGTAGTTTTCTTATCGACGTAGTCGACTCGATGCACTCGACGATGGTCATAGTTGAAGAAAGCGTCGCTTCCATCTCTGACACGTCCAGGATCATCGTGGTGACTTGACGGAGGGACGGCAACGCCTTAAGTAGGCGCTGGAACTGCAGCTTCTTTTTCTCTGACGGGCAGGCGTGGACGCCCGAGATGCCTCGACACTGGAGCAAGTCGAGGTCGTCCTGCAAATTGTAAGCGCGAAACGAGACCTTGCCGTCGGCTCCGTTCTGCCTCAGGATGCCGCACACAGCTGACAAGAAGGCTTGATCCTTGCTCGTTTCTATGGTGACCTTCTTAAGCTTCCTACGCGTTGGCAGTGCTTTGGCGAACGATTCCCACTGATCCGGATCAGAGAAGACAAGATCTGCGTGGAACCTGAACGTGACTTCCTCGATGAGGTCGTTCTGCGTAACAGCGACGAGCCAGCCGTCGAATTCAGTCCTCGGGGGAAGGCTCTCCAACCGCACGGACACCTCAAAACATCGCAGCGATTGATGCCGCGCGAGAATTCGCTGCACCAGCAGGGCGGAGTGTTTACTGAATAAGAGCCCGATGAGCGCTACCTTAGACACGGTCGCGTTTTTCAGAAGAGCTTTCAGGACTCTGTCCGCGCTGAAGCGGTTGAAGTCGTTGTCCGCGACGACGCTAAGGGCAGTCAGTGAACCATTGTAGCTCAGGTATTCTTCGAAGGCTTCGTCGGAAGCTTCGCTCACAATTGACTCGTTCAGTGCCAGTTCCTTCAGAGTCGAGTTCTCCTTAAGCGCCTGCATAAAACGTTCGACGACGTTGTTCATGTCGTGATCGAAGGTGAAGAGATCTTCGCGGGACTCGGCACGCTCCTCTGCCACACAGCTGTACGACGGTCTCTTCCTAAACATGCGTTTGATTCGCAGCTCCGACATCTTGAGCGCCCTTAACGACATTGTGTTCTGTAGCAACATCGAGATCGTGTCCAGGAACTCGTCCGGGCATTCCTCGCAGGAGCGGAACTCGAGTTCTTCGAGCTGCACGAGCGAAGACAAGACACGCCAGACGCTGCGGTCAGAAAAGAAGCTTGCAAACGTCAGGCTCAGGCGTTTGATGGATGTTTTGTAATTGCAGCGGAGGGCGTCGCATAGAAGCGTTCTGTACCACTTCATTGGCCATATGTAGACAATAGAAACAAAGGTGACGCAGCCGTGGGTCTTCAGCAGGGCATTGACGACCTTGGCGGAGAGGTGCAGCTCGTCGTGTCGTGAAGTACGAGATGGGCTTGTCGTAGCTGACGAGCGACAACCGACCGGGTCCTCCCGACGAGGACGAGTGCTCCCGCAGCTCCATCCGGGCTGGAAGAAGAAACTCGTTCCACACGTCGAGGTGTCGAACGAGTTGACAAGCTCGGCGCTCGGACGCCGTGCAAGCTGCGGCGAAGTCGACGCTTGAACCCGTGATGGGACCTCGAGCACCGTCGAAGTTTGCTGGAGACATGTTGGACCCAGGTTGGACCACGACTTTGTGGGTGGCTCAGCGTTCGTATCCGGAGATGACGAATCTCCTGGTCCGAAGAAGAAGATGATGATAATGACCTCTTTTGGATGGCAATGACCCACAAAGCGGGATGGGCCGAGAACTGGGTGGCAGGATGCTTGAAAGCCGAAGTCACACGAAATTTTAAGCTCGGGATGTGGCCTTCACTCGATAGCTTGGTATAGGCACGGTGCAGTTGTTTTCACGTGTGACTGCAGCGCCAGAACGCACAGCCTAGCGGATAAAAAGGGCAACGTTGAGGCGGCCCCGGACAAAATTGAACGCGATGAGCGCCTCTCCTCTGCATGAGTGTGGAAACTGTGGCCGGGCGAGAAGGGCGGACGCGTGTGCGCGTCTGTTTTTTGCCTCCCCTTGCGGTCGATGCCAGCGAACTTGAAACGGTCTACAGCGATCAACGCAGCTCTCTCTATGCTGCGTCTCAGAGGTACCTTGCAGTGCTGTGGAAGCTGCAGGGATTGTTAGCCAATAGGAAAGGCGAAAGGCCCCCTGAAGACGTGTTCATTCGCATCGGGTCGTGCTCAATGTCTCTTTGGCGTCGGCTCGCCTACCTTGTCGATACGTGCTGAACACTGAAAGAAGGAGCGCTGAAATTGACGAGCACACAAAGAGAAGACCAGACACGGGACAGTCGACAACGCCCCCCGACGCTGGTACTGGATATTAAGGGACAGGGCGCTGCTTCACGTTATACCTAGGGTAGCCGCCGTCACCGTCTTCACTAAGGAATCTGCGGTGGCGGAGGAAGCCGCGGTTGGTTTAGCTATCAGGAACCGAGAATGGTCCTATATTTATAGCGATTCCAAAGCAGCAAATAGGAGCTTTGACAAGGGCTATGTCGCTGGGACTCCGGTTAAACATTTCGACATGGTGAAAGCTATCGGAACTGCAATCCGATGGTTTCCTGCGCATATGGGACAAATGGACGAAACTCCGGACAACCTTAACGAGGTGACGAATGACCTGGCGCGAGGACTCGCTTGCCGTGCCGGTCGAAACCAAACCGCCGACCACTACCATTTCGGGGATCATAAAGATCATTTACTAACTTACAACTAGATCACTAAATACTGCTACTTGGGGCGTAGGCGAGTCCCACTGCCACACGTAAAGTTGAACAGGGCTCAGGCAGTCACGCTACATTTACTGCAAACGGGGAATTACCCCGCTACCGTATTTTGTAAATAAAGTTCACTCCGAAAGTGTAATTTAAAAAGTTCGCAGATCCCACGCCTCGCGAGAATCGGTTTCATGCGATGAAATCGGCGACTGATTGTCTACGCTGCATTTTTTGGCGAGGTGAATACACGCATTTTTGTAAGTGTAGCAGTTGTGAGCACGTCGTAGGCTTTCCAGGAACGACGACTACACTGACGTTTAAAGGGTAACTGATGGTCTGCCGTAAAGTCATCGCTCACGTTAGAGAAAAGATGTCAGTGTTATCAAAACGAAGTGGAGTTTACGGAGCGATGACGTCAATATAATATGTAACTATCGTTAGCGTATTCCTCTGGGTTCAGGGCACGCTTGAATATAGCTGGCTGAATCACACAAATACAAATGTTAGTTAGGCTGCTGTAGAAGCGTAGCCAACAATGGAACCACAAATGTCGTTAACCTGACATGATGGATGTATCATAGGAGTATATACAGGGTGTCCCACTTATCACGCAGCATGATTTAAAAAAAAGCGGGACGGCGTTACGCGAAGCAGGCCTTGTGCATATTATTCCGAGTATACTGTAGTAGCCGCTACTATTTTTTTCGTTAATGTGAATTAATTAATTACCCATAATTGAATTCGTAACTAAATTACGAATTCGTAATTAAATTTGTACATACAGATGAAAACGAGTGCACTGGTGGGTTGCAGGTTTCACCACTTTGTTTACTTGACGTCGTGGCATACGAAGTTAATTTGTTTGATAGCCAAGATGGTGCTGTTTATGAATCGGTGATGAAATAGTAGCTCTAAACGCGTGGCAGTCGAAAACGGTTGTCCGTCGCTCCATATGTGAAGTACGTTTTCAGTAGTGCGCACGGTCTGTCAGGTTTTCCAGTAAAATACTTTCCTCAGCCGAGTTAGCGCGAGTGCGAATGTTGTTTGAATCGTACAGTGCTACTATTAAGCCTTAATCGGAGCGTAATCCGTTATGCGAATCCGCACAGAAGAGAAGATATACAGTGCATACAACGGCAGTAACAGAAAACATTCAGATTTGTATTGATTTAATACAAAATGCTGCATTCTCCAACTAAGTTCATGATCGCATAGCGCATCCCCACATTAGCTGTACACGGGAAAATCAGTCGACTAATAATCTTGCGCAATAACTTCACTGGAACGCTTAATATATCTAACATTATACCTAAAGTTCCTTGCTAGAGAGAGAGAGAGAAATAACATTTATTTATACATCCGGCGTGTAGGAAGTCCCCGGCCTCGCAGGGCGCGGATGTTCCCTAGGAAACCCAACACGACACGCTAACAAACACTCACTACGGCCTATCTTTGCGAAGACAGAGGCGCCATAGAGAAATATACATTTGTAAAGAGTGGCCACTCGAGCCTTTTCGCGGCCGAGCAAGCAAGGGTCTGAACAACCGCCAGATGGCGTATCTAAACTCGCTTCCACTCGTTAGCCAGCACATCTAATAGCCACCTTAGGAGGGCCGCCGAAACGAAAGATTGGCATTAAATTTTTTCAAAGGAAAAATTTTACTCATGTGCACACTCCTCCATGTCGGCTCTACATCGCGTCCTACAGAGGACGTTTAATGAGCTACCACAAAAATCAATAAAGTCTCTATAGAAAGTGTTGTCTTTTTAAATTTATTTTGCACCGTGAATACAACACAGTCATATGGTTTAGATGTACACGTATTCATGAGGGTAAAGCGTGGGTGTGTAGTCTATAGTGGTAAAGACACTCGCCTTCGAAGCATGAGGGCACGCGTTCAAATCCCAGCGTCGGAAAGAAATTTTTTGTTGTTTTATTTATTTATGCCGAGGACATTACCGGTCTGACCAGCCGCTCGTGGCGCTGAAAGCAGTGCAGTAGCTCGGCCGAGGGGTCCTACGGGAGTGTCCGCTCTTTACGAAAGTATGTTTCTCTATGGAGGCACTGAGAGTATTTTTCCGCGAACAATTTCGGACTGGGGCTGTTTACCTGGGTTTGTTTGAGAGGCTGCAAACTTTGACGACGCACTTGCGCTTCATTTGTTGCGTTGAATATCCTGTTAGTAAATTTGTTGTTAGTAGTCGTGTAAGTATTGTCACGTAGTTGTGACATGGATGAAGAAAGGAGTAGGCTTCTTCGAGGTGAACCTCTTTATTTGGCCGAACTTGTGGCCGCGAAACTGAAACTCAGATTGCAGCAGGCAATGCACGCTGTAGACCGATAGCGGCGAACAGAGCGTCGGCCGTCGATCAACTGACAAGCGGTGAAGCGCGTCGGCATTTATACGTGTGTCATCGAATATTCCAGCCTTATCACTGGTCGTCGCGCAAGCTCTAGAATAAGCTCGAGTGTTCGCGTCTGGCGAGCAATCTTAACAAAACGATCTACAATAATCGCGAAGCTTCTCGAACAATGGGGCGCGGTTTGCGCTGAGCATTGCTGACAGTTTTTGTGGGCGAAAACCGAATACAGCAAAAGTGAAAATAAGAAAGGCGCGTGGCAGTATTGTTATAAATTTTCCTGTGTTCATTTATAACATTGCATTGTAATTCCACTCCTGTTTGGGACATGGTATGTGGTATTGTTAAATAAATAGATAAAAAAATAAATAAATAAAAAATAAATAAATAAATAAATAAATAAATGAGTAAATAAAAAGCCGGCAGATCTCACGCACTGTGGGAATCGATGTAATTCGAAGCAGCCAGGAAGGAGCAAATCATGCTTTACATAATTTGCATGTAATGTTTTACATGTTGCGACCTGTCATTTGTGTTCGTCATACAGTCACGTCGCGATATACCAATTTTGGTGTATGTCAAGCTAGCGAACTGGACGCAAGCGCACCATGAGCGTGGCATGTAAATGGCATTGTAGATGACATGCATGCCAAGATTTTCATGTTACCACCTGCCACTTATGTTTGTTATACAGTCATGTCACTCAATACCAAATTTGCTGTATATCAAGCTAACGAAACGGCCGCGAGCACGCCATGAGCGTGGCATGCAAGTCATGTCGCACATGACAAGTCATGATTTCCACATTACCACTTGTCATTTATGTTCGTCATACAGTCATGTCACTCAATACCAAATTTGGTGTATATCAAGCTAACGAAACGGCCGCGAGCGCGCCATAAGCGTGGAATGCAAGTCATGTCGCTCATGAAGTCATGATTTCCATATTACCACTTGTCATTTATGTTCTTCATAGAGTCATGTCACTCAATACCAAATTTGGTGTATATCAAGCTAACAAACGGCCGCAAGCGCGCCATGAGCGTGGAATGCAAGTCATGTCGCTCATGACATGTCATGATTTCCATATTACGGCTTGTCATTTATGTTCGTCATACAGTCACGTCGCGATATACCAAATTTGGTGTATATCAAGCTAACGAAACGGCCGCGAGCACGCCATGAGCGTGGCATGCAAGTCATGTCGCACATGACAAGTCGTGATTTCCATATTACCACTTGTCATTTATGTTCGTCATACAGTTATGTCACTCAATACCAAATTTGGTGTATATCAAGGTAACGAAACGGCCGCGAGCGTGCCATGAGCGTGGAATGCAAGTCATGTCGCATATGACAAGTGATGATTTCCATATTAAGACTTGTCATTTATGTTCGTCATAGAGTCATGTCACTCAATACCAAATTTGGTGTATATCAAGCTAACGAAACGGCCGCAAGCGCGCCATGAGCGTGGAATGCAAGTCATGTCGCTCATGACATGTCATGATTTCCACATTACGGCTTGTCATTTATGTTCGTCATACAGTCACGTCGCGATATACCAAATTTGGTGTATATCAAGCTAACGAAACGGCCGCGAGCACGCCATGAGCGTGGCCTGCAAATCATGTCGCACATGACAAGTCATGATTTCCATATTACGACTTGTCATTTATGTTCTTCATAGAGTCATGTCACTCAATACCAAATTTGGTGTATATCAAGCTAACGAAACGGCCGCGAGCGCGCCATGAGCGTGGAATGCAAGTCATGTCGCTCATGGCATGTCATGATTTCCATATTACCACTTGTCATTTATGTTCGTCATAGAGTCATGTCACTCAATCCCAAATTTGGTGTATGTCAAGCTAACGAAACGGCCGCGAGCGCGCTATGAGCGTGGAATGCAAGTCATGTCGCTCATGACATGTCATGATTTCCATATTACCACTTGTCATTTACGTTCCTCATACAGTCATGTCACTCAATACCAAATTTGGTGTATATCAAGCTAACGAAACGGCCGCGAACGCGCTATGAGCGTGGAATGCAAGTCATGTCGCTCATGAAGTCATAATTTTCATATTACCACTTGTCATTTATGTTCGTCATACAGTCATGCCACTCAATCCCAAATTTGGTGTATGTCAAGCTAACGAAACGGCCGCGAGCGCGCCATGAGCGTAGCATGTAAATCATACTTTTCATGACAAATTAGTCATGATTTTCATGATATGACCAGCCATTTATGTTCTTCATACAGTCATGTTATGCCATACGAAATTTGGTATAAATCCCGTTAACGATACGGCCAGGAGAGCACAAAGTCGTAGGCGGCTAGATAGATAGATAGATAGATAGATAGATAGATAGATAGATAGATAGATAGATAGATAGATAGATAGATAGATAGATAGATAGATACGCTCAAAGTCGCCGAGGTTCGCTAAGAAATGCTTCGCATTTAGTAAATACTTCGTGCATGTTATTTCAGAACTTTGGCGCAGCGATACTGTCAATATGATGTGGGCAACACGATCGAATCGCAAGGAATTGCCGCTTATTTATTTATTACAGTGAAATCTGTGATGAGATCACAAGGGCCGTATTTGCGCCGTAGTTGTCCGCCGCCGCCGCCGCCGCCGGTGTCCGTAACCACTATCACGTGAAATAAGAGAAAAACTAAATAAATAAAAAATACCTAGGACAAAATGGGAATCGAACCCCAGCCCTCTGCGTGGCAGCCCAGTATTCTACCACTGAGCTACACCGCGGTGCTTGAAACTGCGTTGCAAACTGACCCTATGCAGGCTTCATGTCGGGCTAAGGAATCGCGTTAACATGTGTAATAAAGAGTTTTAGAACAGTAAAGTAACTACCAGGCGTCACACAATGCGGATTCCCTTAACGAGTAGGGTCGTTCAATGCTCCAACCGATTACAAAAGCCTCAGGCATAATTCTTCATCGTCGTCAGCCACAGCTTCAACAAAGCGCACACAATGCGTTACAAGTTTGTAGCGGGTAACGCGCTTTTCCGAGGAATGACGAATAATGGCACAATGGACGCTTCCCCACTACACCAAAATTATGATGGTTTATGACGTAGTGGGTACCATGCAAGTGCGCTTGTAGTAGTTGTCCTAAGAGTGTTTAAAAAAAGGCTCTAGAAATCTGCTATTCCAGCTTTCGCTCTGACTGCGCTGCGCGTTCCGCGCAGGCCTGGTGGTTTATTTATTTATTTATTTATTTAGTGATTGCCAGGGAACCTGCCCACTTGAGCATTTGTGTGATGAACACGTTTGAGCCTGCCGACTGCGTTTAGCCGCTATGACACTGTAATTTCAGTCTTACATTTCATTGCCCACGACGGCACATTCATCCACTGAGGTGATATGTTAGCCTCGTTGAAAATCACACGAAGTAATAAAATCCCACTTGACGGCTTTTGTGTGGATTAATTTCCCGAATAATGGCAACATGGTCTCTACGACGCAAGTGGCGACATGACACTGTAGATGGCGCAACAATGATAATGGTTCCATGATACCATAACCCAGAAATGATACTTAAAAGATCGATATAGAACAGTATTTTGTCTACGGAACGCTCAGCATCATAGGCGGGCGTAAGGTTGCCCACCAGGAGGGGGGGGGGGATTAAGTTTCCTCCCAGCACGCCCCCCCCCCCCTCCCCAACTGGTCAACTCCAAAGACAACGTGCCTAACAATAGATGAAAGAATGAAGATGAAGCATTGACGTGCTTCTCACAATGGCCATCCTTTGATCATAACTGTTTGGTACTAACACTGAACAGTTCCAGAAATGCAACATCCGGGGTGTTCGGCTGCCACTGTTCACAAAAACGTGCATGGCCATAACCTTGCTCATTCAAACAATGTCGGGACAGGTGTGACTGAGTAAAACTATGAGGCAGACTTTGCGGCCCCCCCCTCCTTTAGGTGATACGGGGGGGGGGAGGGGGGGGTGGTCGCCTCCCATGGTACCTCTCGTACGCACGCCTATGCTCAGAATGACTGCTTCCATGGAGGCAACGCGTTGAACGACACTGACCCACTTAATTCGCTAAAGTTGTCTGAATTCCAATCATACGTAAGAGACTACTGATGAAGGTATCGGTTACACTACTACCTCAATATATTGTTCTTGATAGCGTCTTCGTGCACCGAGCAACGTCTCATGCCGCCCTCTGAATGTCATTGATTAGGTGCGAAGCACCTTTGGGACTAGGCTTGTCGGCGTCTCCTCTCGTCACGGTGTGTCATGTAGTGACGGTCCATCATAAAAAAAAAAAAAAACGGTATGCACCACAATGGGTAAATCCCAATATTCGCCACCGGTCCGCTAAAAGTGAAGTCTTTGGTTGTGAGCGAAAAAGCGGCGTTGTTCGTGAGGGAAAATTCGAACTAGATGCAAATAAACATAACAGTCCGAGGGCGTCCGCACTTTGGCGGTCCTTTTCCAGCCGCCTTCGAGGGAGACGGGCAAGCGGCGTATAAAAGTGCTGTTCGAAGAGGCTCCGTAAACTTTTACCTTTACTATAGGCATCTCGTGCGCGCGCGCGCCTGTTTGTGCGTGTTTGTGTGTTTGTGTGCGTGCGTACTTGCGTGTGTGTGCGTGTTTGCGTGCGTGCGTGTGTGTGTACGTGTTACACTCTTAAGGGCGAAGTTTAAGGGTCAACCAATTTTCTTCCTTTATTTCCTTATTTGGCTCTTTCTTTCTCTCCCTCTTTCTTTCTTACTTTCGCTTGTTATTTTTCTTTCTTTCTTGCATCTATTTTTGCAATGCGGACCTTGGATTAGGGAAGATAATGACGTCGGCATCACCGTCATAGTCTCCCTGAATGAGCACGAGCGGATTTCATTGGAGCGCATGTAGCGAACGGAGTATTTAAGGCGTATCTGTATGATTATGCGCAACCAGGCGAACAATACATACAAAAAATAAAAAAGAAAACTTTCTGAAGCCTTGAGGCATGACAGTAACAAGCCTTTAGAAAAGGATGCGACCTTAACAAATAGCAGAACAATAATTTCAACTACTCGCAGTTACGCGACCATTACCCGCATCATATGTCACAAGGAGTTGTGGCCGCAGAATAAAAGGCGAGGCGAATGCTGTGTTCTCGCACATCAGAAAAGTGAAAGAAACTCGCATCAACGTTCGCGAGATGCCTACTTTTACAGTTCTGGTCGGTGCTCTGATTGTTTCGACAATGGTATATTGCCGCGTTCTGGAAAGTGTTACTATAAATCTCATGGAGAGGTGCGTATTTTAAAGGAAAATTAATGGAGACTTTCGCGAAGCTTGAATTTGGGACTAGTTGGTACGGCATTGCATTGTAGTTGCGCTGAGCGAAATGCACGAACGACTGGCGCAACAAGAGAACAGGACAAAGTTTGCGCACCACTTGTCCTGTCCTCTTGTTCCATCATTTCGCTCAGCGCAACTACGTTACAAGGAAACTTTCGCCTCTGTATTTGTATACGAGTTGTATTCGGTTGCAGCTTTCAGTGATATGCAGGGCTTAAAGTCAGGGGGGGGGGGCAGGGGGGGCCCGGCCCCCCACTTCCATTCTTTAAGGTGGGGCTCGGCCCCCCCCCCCCCCCTCGGCAGGTCAAGTGTAGCACTGCTGCACCCATTTCAAAAGCGCTAGTGTTTATTTTTTTGGCGTGTGTGAAGACAACTGTCTCTACAAATAAATATATTAGTGTTCTAATTTTTCCGTACACATCACTACTGCCGAAAAAAAATCATTGGATGGGGGCCCTCATGGGGCGGCGACATCACACACACATATATATATATATATATATATATATATATAATATATGGGTCATTCCATATCAAGTGTACCAGGTCAATTTTCGACCATCTCCGATCCTGCTGAAAAAAAATTGTCCAGGTATATATGACTGTGATAAGTAGTTATTGAGGCGTTATTTTTCGCACAAAAATTTTGTGTTGCCTAGAGGGCGCTTCGAACTTTGGGCACCCAAGTGAAACTGTGTCGTGCTAAATAATTTGTATAAAATTACTGGTCTGAGCAATTACTACGAAACAATTTTTTCCATAATCTTAAGGCGCCGATCTTTTATCACTATGATAGTTTATTCATTTTTGTCTTAACTTTCTTTATTTTTGGCCTTGGCGAAAAATTGCAATGTGGTGCATGTTTAGCGTATTTTATAAAAAGCACAGATTTTTTTCGCGAGTAATATATTCACATTATGTCGTTCAGGGGTTCCTATAATAAATGATGAAAGTACGTCGGGAGCGTATGAAGCAAAAACATTGCCACAATATTGTGACAAAGTTGGAAAAAATGGCATTTTGACTCATATTGAGGCTTCATTTTCTTAATGTAGCGCTCCAAGTAAAAATATGGCTTATATATTGTTGTGCAGTATGCTTTGTTGGTAAGACATACAGAATGTTTCAAAAGAGTAGTTTTTGTTTTAAGGGAGAAAAAAATTTCCCAACTGAACAACTACAAGGTAGTAGAAAGTGCGCCGTTGCTTCGCCTTCACTGCATAGCAGGTCAGCGGAAGATTCTAGCGGGAGCTTTTCCGCGGCGAATAATGCAAGTCATACAACAGCTTGTCACTTCTTTTGGTATAACTGCTGTATAGAACGTCAAAAAGGGCACTAGTGCTAATTTTATCGAACGGTATCTTCCCCCTTGGACCATATAGGGCAGGTTATATTCAACCGCTTCATTGCCCCAAGGGGCAGGATTATAATGTAGTCGATGGCCTGCAATACAGTATTGGGGCGTTGTGTTTGGCTTCTGATAATTAATGCACATGGTCTTGATAATAATTAACGACATAATTGAGGTATAGTTTACTTAAGATGTTTTTATGATGTATCCGGTAATGGCCGATGCGTGATCGTTTATGACTGCTTTGCATGATGAAATTATCATCATCGGCTTTGTGGCTCCAGTAATTTTCGTTTACCATCATTTACAAGTCTGAACACTTGCACAAGGATGCAGACTTTCTCGTCATCCGATGGATCCTCCTGATCCTGTTCCGCAAGGCCGAGACAGCTGCGTCACGGCCTTTACAGACGTGTGCGATACGCACACCGAACAACGGCGGGATAAATCATTGCGAACTATCATCGACGCTGTCCAATCTGGGAGCACTGACGCCGTACTCGGTATGTACATGCTGCATGACGGCATCCTCTATCGCCGCAATGTCAGCAGTGAAAGCCCTGAGCTCCTCCTTCCCCGTCATCTACGGCCCGTCATATTTGAGCAACTTCACGATGCACCGACGGCGGGACATTTGGGAGTTTCGCGCCCATATGACCACGTGTGACGCCGGTTTTTCTGGCCTGGTCTCTACCGCTCTGTGCGTCGTTATGTTGCTACTTGCGACCTACGCAAACGCCGCAAAAGGCCTCCTCTACCGCCTGCGGAATATCTTCATTCAATTGAAGTTCCCACCCAACCATTCTATTGTGCCGGCCTTGACCTGCTTGGCCTTTTTCCGACGACGACTCTGAGAAACAAGTGGATCGCTGTCGCTACAGATTATGCGATACATTAGGCCATAGCAAAGGCTATGCCAACTAGTTGTGCCACTGAAGTCTTGGATTTTGTTCTTCATGATGTTATCCTTTTCCACGGTGCAGCACGATAGCTACTTACTCACCGCGGCCGCTCTTTTTGGTCCAGAGTTGTCAACGAGCTCCTCCGATCTTGTGTCACAGAGTACAAGCTGTCCACCGCCTACCGCCCACAAACTAATGGTATTACTGAGCGTCTTAACTGCAAGATCACAGAGATGTTTTCGATGTACGTCTCTCAAGACCATCGCGACTGGGACGCCACGCTTGCCTATGTGACTTTCGTGTACAATTACTCTCGACATGAAACCGCAGGATTTTCGCCTTTTTATCTTTTGTACGGTCGCGAGCTCACAATGCCGTTTGAAACTATCTTGCCTTCCGTACCCTCTGCTACCATATACTCTCGCAACGCCATTGACTGGGCTGATATGGCTCGTCAAGTCGCCCCAGTCTCGTTTCTCCACGTCGCAGGATATAAAAAAGACCGCTGTGAGCAGCGGCACCGTGATACGAAGTGTGTCCCAGGCGATTGAGTGTTCTTTTGGTCACAATGTCGCCGTGCAGGCTTCTCCGAGAAATTCCTGTCCCGTCACGCAGGACCTTACCAAGTCGTACGTCAAGTTAGTGGCGTGAACTACGACAGTGCACCGTTGCACTTCAGTTCATCACCAAGTCCGCCACCTGTTGACACTGTGCGTGTTTCGCGGATGAAACCCTACTTCTCTCGCCTTTCTTCGCCGGACTAGCACCGAGACGGTGCTACAACGCCGGGGGTGGGTCCTGTTACGGAGAGATGAAGTGAACGAAGACGTAGAGCCGGAAAAACTGACAAGCACGCGAGTGTGTTGGTCAGCCATCTCGACTCTTGCGTGTGTTGTTTCCTGTAACTACATCTTGTACATACGCAACTAACCCCGTAACAATATTAAAAAAACAAAAAAAACAAACTTCAAGCAGGGGAACAAAAAGACACATTGTATTTATCACGTCCCATTTTCAATGCATCCGATAAGACCAACGCAAATTAATCAATCTAGAATAACAGCCTCAGGAACTATGGTTAGACTTCTTAAATTTGTTTTAATCACCTTATCATCTTTAACGGTCTGGTACAGCTGGCAGTCATGTCCTAAAGATACCTTGTTCTGTTGATGTTGACGGTTCTCGCCGTCTTTAGCTCTCTCTTCCTCTTCTTTCTGGCTTCTGACGTGCTGTAATAATGAGCAACATGAACAGTTCTCGTGCAGTAATGGACATTGCTCATATTCGTGTGATTTAGTGTTCAATTTTGTTTCAAGAAGAGCGCAGCTCCTTTCATTAATAGTAATGACAGGCATTTATTACAGAGAAGTGCGACTACAGGGGTATATCATTGAATAGTGACACTACCACAAAATTCAACAAACCCTGTGTGCAGGTGCGCTGTAAATGGAACAATACGGAGGTACAAAGGTGAGCTCATTATTTACTGCGCATTCACATTTCACACTTTGATTGCAGCGATGTCTTAGAAAGTGAATACGCTATAAATATAAGATATATAGCACTAGGAAGTAGTCGAAGATCAGCAGGAATTTGCTTGCTTTTCTTCCGTCCGTCCGCCAGTTTGTACGTCTTTCCTTTTGCGTTGAAAATCACGGCAGCTGTAGAGTCAATGGAAATGCGTTGAAGCTATCATGTTTGGTTAAACCATCTACACTTACCCTCGCCTTTGCCATCCGGCGAAAAACAATTATTTTGACTACTACCGCCGCTCTATGGAAACAAAGCTCGTTGAGAAGCACATATAAAACAAGATGAAAAATTTCCCCATCTCCCGCTAAAGGGAACCATGTGTGGATGCGAAGAAGCGGGGAGATGGCTGGCTTGAACGGAAGAAACGTCGCCGCTCCCGTTTCGCGGCAGCGGCCCGGGCGCTCATCGCGGCGCTGCTCAGGAGAGAGAATGAGGGTCGCGCTTCGTCATTTTCATACCGCGGAACTACCGTGGCGCCCCCAGCGGAGTATGCAGCTGTCGCACCACCTGTCGTGCGCGCCGCTCCGTAGAGTAGAGGATTCCTAGAGGAGAGAACGGGGGCGACCGTAGGAGAGGAGATACTGGGGGGAAGGGACGCGCATGCGCTGCGGGGGTGTGGGATGTGGGACGCGGGACGGACAAAGCCCCCGCAAGCACATGCAAGCACGATCAAGGAATTGAGTCAACGGGACGCGGGCGCCGCTCCGCAGAGTAGAGGATTCCTAGAGGAGAGAAAGGGGGGGAGCGTAGGAGAGGATAGAGAGGGGGGTGTGGGACGCGGGAAGGAGGGACGGACAAACCCTCCGCAAGCACATGCAAGCAAGATCAAGGAATGGAGTCAACGTGGGGGACAGACACCACCGGTAGTGTGTGTTATTCTTTGCTTGCACCCACCACATGCCTAGCCATTGCTAAGCAGCCACTCTGTGCTCTCGGCTATGATCTGGTGACTGTGGTGGTGGTTGACGGCCTTATTGTACTACAGTGTTCTGGTTCGCATAGTGGGTGCTCCCATACTTCATGAAAGTGACCGGACGCGGGACGCCGGACGCGGGACGCGGTAGGGACGGACACAGCCCCGAGCATAAGATGCTTCGCATTTAAAAAGATACACTAGTTAGGTAGAAACGATTATGGCCACAGTCCTTAGCAAAAGCATGAAATTATGATTACTTCTTGGGATTTCTTGTTCAGTGAAAATACAAGGGTTACTCTTACAGGATAGACAACACACTAGAGTGCTCCAGGTTAATGTACGAGATCTCGATTTTCTTAGACCGCATGCAAAAAAAAAAAAAAAAAAAGAAAGGCCAGCTTCGCACTAGTGGTGTCAAGCCTGAAGGAAGAGCGCAGCTGGGTGGCCTTACTTGTTTCTCCTTATTAGCATTTTTTTAGTGTGTCCGGTGTTCCGGTATCGCAAGGGCGTAGCGTAATGACAGACATCGTGTGCCATAGCTGCCATCGCGCCGAGTGGCGCCCGCCATCGACGGTAAAAGACAACTAGCAAACGCGTAATAAATGACCTTCGAGATTTCGGGAGCAACTCGTGAAGCCTACAACATCGATTATTTGACTAGGGCTCTCGAAAACGGTGCCGAATCGATACGAATACTTTGCTGTCGAAGCTTAAAGGGCTCCTCACCAGGCGACATAACGAATTTTAGTAAGACACTGGAAGTTGTTGCGCATTCAATAAAGAGCGTTAGCGCACGAGAATTTTTCTAATTGGTTCATTAGAAGCTGAGAAAAGCAATGTTTTGAAGCGGCGTGATAGCATGATGCGAGGAGGCGAGCTTGAAACCCTTCCCGCTCGTCCCGTGTAGCCTTCGCAAGCCAAATTCTTTACCTGCCGTCTTCGGCACGCGAGCAGGAAAATCACATGACGCAAACGCATGAACACGTCATGCGCACACAAGGCCACGAGTGCATGACGTGCGCGAGCCCCCGAGACGCCAGCGGTAACGGCGAGGACAGATATTAGTAATTTAATTGAGAGGGCGTTAAGAAAAACTGACGTCAGCAGCGTTGACCCGACGAATGCAAATAATAAATATCAGGGTCCCAGCAGGAATCGAACCTAAGCAATCTGCGTGGCAATCAAGTATTCTACCACAGAGCCACCCCAGGTCTCGTAACTACTTTAAAAAAGACCCTATGCAGGTGCAATGTTGGTGAAACGTCAACTGTGGTTGCAGTGCAGGCCATCTAATTTTATAGACATTACATACGTACTCCTATGAGGCAGGCGTCATGTAGGGTAACGTCAATTGTATACTTAAGCGCCATCCACTGTAGTTCGTCCACGAAGCACGATCCAGGGCTACCATTCTCGCAAGCACAAGTGATACATATCAGCTTACCGCTTCTGGTGTTGGTGATATCGATGTTTCTGTTGGCATAGTGACGCAACTGTAAAGAGCTGGTTATATGACACAGATGCGAGTGCTGAACATATGTCTGAGCGTACAACATTTTTACCTATCTTAAACGTCATTTCGTAACGTTGCGCTCAACAAAAAAAAAAATTACAATCCAGTTACATTGCCGCCGCATGCTTCGCATAACACCAATTCCCATGGTACTTGGGATCTGCCAAATTTTGTCATTAAGATGGTCACCACAGCATCAGTGTGTGTCGAATTGAAATCTGTACTCAAAGTGGCCTTAAGAGCACGAGATGAACATTCCGCGGGCATAGACTGTGGGAATGACGAGACAGATGAAACAGTCACGACGCATACGGTGCTTCTTCGGCAAGACTGGCAACCAGGGTTGCCGTTGGTGGCTACTTTGCGCCAAATTGGCTACTTTTCGACCCCGTCTGTCGAGAAAAATTTGCAGTTGGCGCCATGGCTATTTTCTGGCTACTTTTAAAGAGCTGATTTGGCGCATTAAGTAGCCATTTTTTTCTCATTTTTGCAGACGAAGTACATTGTTTTCAAGCTTTTCTCTCGCTTCAGCGGATGCGTACGGTTGTCCTCCATCCACCACTGGCTGGTGCGCATCGAGGCACCCTTCGCTTAGTGCATCTTCAAATACGGAGTGGTGAAACTGCTTGCATGGTGACCAACGCGTGGCCAGCTCGGTGCTCAAGCTTCCCGCCATCTATTGTGATGCTACGTGCAAGTTTTACAAATAATTTTGATGCACAGTGCGTGTTCTCGTGTAAACTTGGGAAAACAGACATCCGCAACGAAATTTAGCTGGCCTGTTTATCTACAACCAGAATTTGGTCTGTAGCTTTAACGAAAATCTGTTTCAACTTACGTGTTCCTACTGACTTGCTGGCTAGAATATTCTAATATAACTTTGTGTTTCGCAAGAATATTTTCTACAAAAAAATTTATGCACCTGTAATGAATTTATCATAATTCGTTAATTTAATTAATTTCCAACTTATCGGTGGCTTTTTTTGGTCTTACTTAATCAAAATGGTATTATTTATTGATCAACACTAAAGAATTTGCTCATAATACCACTTCTGTTCCATTTGGCTACATATTTGGCGATAATATTGAATGGCATGGCTACTTTGGCTACTTTTGGCTTGCGTTCTGGCTCCTTTTCAAGTTCACCCAACGGCAACCCTGCTGGCAACAGTAGTACTGGTTCTGGCGTCGTGTTGCAGGCGGTGACGTTTGCATAACTACGCGAGAACCACACTAGACAAGATGCGATGGTGATTCCTCGAAAAAGACAGCGCTGGCAAGGCGTAACCGCTGCATCGCCATCTAGAATGTTTCGGGACCTCATCGTAAGAATACGTTCTTGTCCGGAAGGCACAAGAAAATACACAGCTGTGACAAGCTTGGGTGCGAAAAATTGGCAGCAGAAGAAAGCTCAGTGTCCGTAATACTAATGAGAGTTTGACTGCACGCAACGACAGCAGATGCAGCTGATAGGAAGTCTCAGGCTAAGATGATCTCATGAGCGCACGAAGAAAGCACAGCCAGCTGTACCTGATGGCGGATTCCGTCGATGATAACGCGAGCTGTACACTATCCGGTCGGGCCGATCGGATTGTCATTAGCGCCTCATAACATGGGATGGACATAAGGAGTTTGTACTTTGCGTAGACGAAAACCCGATTCGCGCTTAATGGCCGAAGTGAGGGCACCAGTATCTATAAGAGCGTCAACAGAAACACCTTCCACACACGTAGGCAGTAAATTGGCTGAGCGAGACGGCGTAATTGTAACGTTTCGATAACAGTTTCCGCTCCAAAAATAGCAGCTTCTAGTTTTCCGAGTGGCTGTCCAGAGAGATTGGAGCAGGAAGCATGGTAATGTTGATCAATCTGTCGCGCGTGTGCGATGTCGGTCGTCCGTTTTAAAACGCATATATCGCACTATATTGTTATGTAAGACTATCTATGTTGCAGGCGAGGAATTAAATTGCACGGAGAAATAACAGCTGAGGTTGTGGAGCGCTTTAGCGCGCGCCGGTCATTTTCGAACCTAAACAAAGTGCCGATCTTGTTGACGAACCAAGTGCTCGTTGGTATGTTGTTCCCTTCGTTGATGTAACTCATAAATTCGATTAAAATTAGTCCGGACCTTGTTCCCGGCATTGTCAGGGCTCCCTCGTTGCCTGCACAGCGCACGAAGCATTGGGAAGTCATCGAGCACCGTAAAAGCTGCGATATGGTACCGGTTTCGTTTTCGTGCCCAACAAAACATGGCGGATCGAGCTTACCGGATCGCCGACAGATGGCACTGTACATTTTGAATATCCCCTATTGATCATTTCTTTCCTTATTAGAATGTAGTATTTTTGAACCACCAGTTAAGCCGCATAATTGTCACGTTCTTTTTCTTCACAGGTGCCCGCTAGTTACTCTTGGTAACTCCCGCTGTCAGAAAAAAGAAGAAAATAAAAAGGGCGTGTATCCACAGTGCTGTCCGAAACTTGTGTGCCCGCCTGCTCATAATGACGACATAGCTACTAGCATTGACGGATGAATGTTCACAGGCAAGTCAGTTCGAGACAAGCTGGTAATGAATAGTGTGAACAACCTCTACATGCGAAAAATAACGCTGCGGTGAATTTAAGCCGCGGCTATGGTGAAATAAATATCTATTTCTATATAACATGGTTGCTACGCAATTTTTTTTGCACACTGACCATACCATATACACACATACTCGCCGTTTGCGCGTTCTCAACTATTCAAAGTGTAAGCTAATTTAATCAAACATTCCTACAAGAGGAACACTTTTTCTCAACGAATCCATTTTAGTAAATCAGTAGTGTGTACTTACAACCCACAGTGAACATTCCTACAAGAGGAACACTTTTTCTCAACAAATCTATTTTAGCAAATCAGTAGTGTGCACTTACAACCCACAGTGGAACATTATCGCGGCCCGTGGAAGGCTCCATGTATGTAAAGCACTGCTAGATTTGACATTGGTAAAGACCTGCACGGGCCATATTTAGAAATATCTTTGAATGTGTAAGCATTTTTACGCGAACTCAATGATAAAACTGTGTGTCCGTCTGTTCGGACGTGCCGCCATTCCTTCCGCTGTCACGTAAGACCAACTTTGTGCTCGTGTCGATGAAACTACAGGTGGAGCGGCAAGTTCATAGAGCAAGGTCTTTTACTTCGAAAGATGATATCGATCATACGACCGAAACTGCGCACTGCCAAGCCCATAGGACATGACTTTACACTACTATAAACCATTAAAAGGTGCGGATGCTTTTTTCCGTAGGCCAGATTCCCCCCACTGTAGTTTTCCAGTAACCAGAGCGCAGATACCAGGAAGCGAAGTACTTGGCGCCTTGCACGCGGCCAAGAGCGTCTGTACAAGGCAACGGGTAAACGTCTTTTCTCATAATTTTTTTTAAGCGCATAACCGACACAAAAGCGAAGGGAGCCATATTTTAGGGGCGAAGCACCTTAGGGTCTAGGCTTTTCCGTGATCTGTCCGCCTGTCCATCACGGCACAGCACATGCAAGGTATGCAAGGTACCCACTATTCGCCCACCGTAACTTTCATGAAGTAGGGAAGCACCCGCTATGCCATTATTCGTCATTATGCTGATAAGCGAGGTACCCGCTACACATCTGTACAGAGATGGGCACATATACTCATAAACGTATTGGAATATAGTTATCTAAATACAAGTGCTGGAAGCCTAAAATACAGATACTGAGATACATTTGTCTCGGACGTAACGGGATATTCTGGCGATACTTTTGCAAAAAGACGAAAAAGTATCCTGGAATACAGACACAGGAATACAGATACTGGAATAGTTTTTAGGGGCGAAGCTCCTTATGCCGAGGCCCGTGGATCGTGCGTCCCCTGTAGTTTGTAGTACGTAGTAGCCACCAGCGTAACCAGCAGTATCTCCCTGTGTGATGACGATGACGCTGCCATCACGGCACACCACATGGAATGTACCCACTATGCGTCATAACGATGACGCTGATGACGATGACGATCGCGATGCCATACAACACATGGCATCGCGATATGAGAGAGAGAGAGAGATACTCTTTATTGGAAAAACAGAGATTTTTGCCGGCGTCTATATAGCGCTGACATGCTACTCTATATAGGGGTGGGGAAGGGTTCAGATTTATTGAGTGCAGCATAATATTGTGACTAGTGTTGCAGCGCACTGGTACTTGAATGTCAAGCATATCGTTCGAATCCTAACGACTGCAAGCGAATTAAGTTAATTACGCGTAAAATATGTTTTGCGAAGAAGGTTACCGCGGAGAAGGTCGCTGCTACGAGCTTCTCAAATAGGCTTTCCTCCATACAGCGTCACTTTAGAGTGAGCGCAGGACTTGCGAAAGAGAAGTTTGTCTAACGGTAGAGAGGAGCACAAGTGCTTGTTAAAAAATAAATACAGTAAAAAAAACTAGTCGCGCTGCATTGGTCTTGAGAGAACGCGACTTTCTTCGGCAGAGGCCTATCGGCCTCCGCGGTTCTGCCGTCGGCGGCATGGCGTGCTTTGCCACATGGGCCATTCGGTGCCTGCGGGGAAACCATCACCGCCCTCCCTGTGTCTACGACAGACGCGCGCCTTTGCTTGTTTAACACACACAGAAAGAAAAAAAATATTCTTTCCCCTTTGCAAACACGCCTCAGCTCATTTCCGAAAAAAAAAAAAATAACGAGATACCCGTGCCCACGGAGAAAGAAGCTCCGTGCCCGTGCCCTGCACGGTATCGCGATACAAGCGATACATCGTAAAAGTGTTTCACTACTGAGATACAAATTTTTCAAATGTATTTCGATACAGAAATACAGATACTAAAAAGTATCTCTGAAATACTACCGCGATACTCTTGTATCGTGATGCTGCTTAGCCCTGGCAATCCTAAAGAGACAGCGGAGCTGATGTGCTCCTACGTAGTCCCGGCTGTTGCTATTTGCTGTTTTGCATTTTTTTTTCTCTCTTCCTTCATTTCTTTCTTTTTCACTTTCTGTTTTCTTTTGTGTATGTCCTCTTTGTCTCTGTTCATTTCTTTCTCTCTGCCTCTATCTATTTCTTTCTCTTTCGCGGCCTTTCTATCTTTCTCTTCCTGCTTGCTTTCTTCTCTTTCTCTATCTTCCTGTACTCATTGTATAGCCCATCCGAGTAATCGCATCTCGTGCCGAAGAAATCACCGCACGAGTTCTGGGGACGAGGCAGAAGATGAAGACGACGGCGAAGATGAAGAGGCCAAAGAGAGAGTGTGTCAGTTCATGATGATGATGATCATGTTCTGTTCGCAGCTGGCGGTCTAAAGACCGCTTTTAACAGCTTCACTGTTAAAAAAAGACAAATTGCCAATGTCGCTTCAGATTGAAGAATGCATGAAAGCTTCTTGAAGTTCTCCGATCTCCGAAGCTTTCAGCTGACGCACAATGATGACCTCTTTTGTCGCATAAATTGCATAGTTCGACGTCCGTTTTTGATACAGCCGACAATACACCCTGAGGCTGCAGGCCTAATTTTTATTCATGCATCTGGAAAGGTTTATATTTTTGTTGGTGTCAGATGGCATTGGAGCGCTGCCAAGTAATATATTTTAGCATTTGCACTATGATGTCCCGTACATGTTTAGGGAACATATCTGTACTTGAAGCTGTTGTCGAACCCACAAGAAAGCCTGATGAATAACAATGCGACGTTGTGACGTTAAGGTTTCCCAAAAACGGCACAGCAAAGCAAAATTACAAGAATAAATAGATAACGGCAGCACATAGTAAAGAGAACGCGACGAATCTTCGCCCCCCCCCCCCCCCCCCTGAAGGGGAACCTTGCGCACGCCTATGGCCATGCTGCTGTACGCGCTGACCTCGTGCAGATGCGATGTAGCAGAGAGGTCTCTGCCCTGGTAGCCGTATTGTCACACACGGCTGGTGTCAACCACACAAAATCGAAAGTAGTTCGACGATTGCGCATGCAAGGTAAAGTGTGTCGGTTATAGTTGTTTAAACAATGTGTTCGGCATACGATTCTTAGAACGTAGATAGGCCGGTCACGATGTAGCAGAATAGAACAGGTGGCGTCATCTGGCAAACGTTTTGCGCCTCAGGGCCACAGCAAAATACATTGCTTGATGACAGACGGGGCCACTGTTTCGTTGCCGAGGAAGAGCTTTTTGGTTGACGCCCTATTGTGATTGCTTGGAATCAGCGTACGTTTGATTGATCGCTTTAGTATAACCGTTGCTGTTATACTTTTTTTTTTCATAGGCAGTGCTGTTGGTGCTTTGAAAACTGATGTCTTCGTTTAAAGCAATAAAAAAGAGCAAAAATACTGCTTGCTCGTTTCTATTCTACTGAGTCATGGGGTGTTGCTAATTCCAAGTAAACAATTTGTTTGCAGCTTTTCTTGGAAAAAAAGACCATCAGTAATATTTCTGCGTTCTTTCGAAAGTACAAGGATCATGAGGAGAGCAAGTTTTAGAGGAAAAAGACTG
>JALIZH010007159.1:0-63762 GCA_030522465.1 Rhipicephalus appendiculatus
TCATCATACCAACGATCATTAAATGCTGGAATGGTTTCTTTAGCAAACGCTACCGATTCTTTATCTCTTGTTAACTTTTTTGATTTGTTTTTTTAATTATTTCTTTGTAAACTCTATCCTTTCAGTGTATTTTTTTCTCGTTCGTTTTATGCAATGAAATGTTGTGCTACCACATGCTTCTTCATCATTGTAAGCAATATGCAACTTTCGTATATATTTATGTTTTCAACCGTTGCATATTTAGTTTTGTTCTGTAATTAATAACACGAGGTCCCGCTACAGTTTTTTTTAACTATGGGACCTCTTTCTGTAGCTACTTTCGTCTGTTGTGTAATACCTTGAGAAACAATAAACTTGAACTTGAACAAATGAAGGCAGGCTAGCGATTGAGAAGGCGATGCGAGGGGCCCGATTACGATGTCGCGTTCTACGCTTGAAAGCGTATCTCATGCGTCTTCCAAGTTGTTGTTTTTTTTTTCATTTTTCAGTTAACCTGCATAAACACAAGTGCAAAGCAGTAAACTTCGCTTAGACCAAGTAGCACACATGCACAGTAATCAGGATAACTGCTCCTTACTGATATCTGCCCGGTGTGCCCGGAATCACGATTGTGGTCTTCAGCAGAGACATTGTTATTTTGTAATATAGTTTACCGCTACAACTGAGAATGCACATCAAATTTGCGTAGTTAATAATAATAATATCTGGGTTTTAACGTCCCAAAACCACACTATGATTATGAGAGACGCCGTAGTGGAGGGCTCCGGAAATTTGGACCATCTGGTGTTCGTTAACGTGCACTGACATCGCACAGTACACGGGCCTCTACCATTTCGCCTCCATCGAAATGCGACCGCCGCGGCCGGGATCGAACCCGCGACCTTCGGGTCAGCAGCCGAGCACCCTAACCGCTATACCACCGCGGCGGATCAAATTTGCGTAGTTAAAGAGGCAACACTGTCCCTCGAGGCTGTTGCCATTTTACATTCACCGCACTTATATTTTGTTTTATGACAGCCAAGAATTCATGATCGACGCTTCCACAGGAAACTAACCTACGAAGTTTTAGCTACACATTCGCGCTTCTTCCTTTCCACAGCTTAGAATAACAGAGAGCTCAGCTAGTTGGTACGCATTCATTCTAAAAAGACGGGGCGTACAAACACGGACACAAGAAGGAGGTCAGGACACCACAAACGCCTACTAAAAACTGAAGATGCGCACAATGGCGGAAAAGAAAGAAGGCACGAAAACTTATCTGCGCATGCGCATGCACTATGCGAAGCTATCAATTTGGCACGCGTGGTGGTCTGCGTGAAAGATAACTGTTAAGGCATTTGATTTCATCTTTATGCAAGTTAATCGACGGTTCGCTCACACATGCGCTACTTCTATTATCGACATGCCACGCCTCAATCATCACACGCGTTTCTTCATTCCTATGCCGGTACGAAACGGCGGATTCATCGAATATTGGCGTCCACTTACATTCACGACACTGTAAAGAAAGATTAGAAGGTGAGCCTTCCGTTAGCGATCTCTTATGTTCCAATAATCTCTGGTTAATGCAGCGTCCCGTCTGTCCAGCGTAGAAGCGGCCACAGCTGAAATGGACCTTATGGAATAAAGTTGTACGGCAATCAGTGAATTTATTGGTGTGTTCTACGAAACAAATGTCAGTCCGCTGCTTGTTTTTTTACTCGCGCATTCTTTCTTTGCACTGTGGCACAAATCTTACTTAGCTTATTGGCAGCCGAAAAAAAAAACATTAACGCCGTATCTACTTCCTACTTTCTTTAGCCTGTGATATACGCAATGAATGAACGGTATACCGATGAAGTTTCCCGCCATTGCCGACGGCTGCTGCGCAAACAAACCACCTATCAGCGTCTGCTTTTCGACCTCTTCCTCCTCACGCACGTTTCTCGCGCTCCCGTGTTTACTTTCTTACAAATAGCTCCGTGCCTTCACGCGCGCAGCCCTTTTGAGGGCTACTAAGAGGTATAGGACCTCAAGAGAATCGACATTTGGGCTAGTTGGTTGATATGCATGGTATAGCTGTTATTAAGCGCACTTCAACGAAGACAAACGAGAAAGGAACACAAGACAAGCGCCTACTCGCAACTGAAAGATTTATTGAAAAGGTAAGAATATAAATGTTTTTCGTAGTCACAATCAACTAACTCGTGAGATGACTGAAGCTTTTCATATAAGAAAAAGAGGCGATCAGTGCGTCAGCCAACCTTCGGTGTTCTTACATGAAAAGGCGTTTGCCTTTCTCGATAATGTTTCGTGATAGTCAATCTGCCTTAGTTAACTGACCCTTCACGTTTTGCCATGGCTGTCCTTTTGCCTTGACACGCATGCGTTGATCTCTTCGTTTGGTGTATTTATATTCTTACCTTTTCAATAAATCTTTCAGTTGCGAGTAAGCGCTTGTCTTGTGTTCCTTTCTCGTTTGTCTTCGTTGAAGTGCGCTTAATAACAGCTATACCAGGTATAGGACCACCTGTTCTGAGGTGCCGGTCTAAAGCCAACGAGACCCTCAATCCTGAGATTGAGCCACACGCGCGAAATGAGCGCAAGAAAGCAAAAAAAAAAAAAAAAAAAAAGGAAGACACCGCTTCGGCAACTTCTCCGGCGTCGTCAGCGACGGCCAGTCCGAACCAGCAGGAGCCCCAGCCCCTGCTCAACACCAAAGCAGCAACTCGCCTGCACAGGAGAGGGAGAGCAGCGTAACGTGCACCCCCTCCCAGGCGGCAAGTGAGGAATTGAGACAAATCCATTGCGTCCTCCTCCTCCTCCTGGGAGCATACAACCCCTCCGGACGAGTTATTGGGTTGCACGTGCTAGGCGGTGCATGATGGTAATTGTTTCTGTTAACACTAAACAGCAGAACGGCGAGCTTAAACAGTTCCGCTGTTAAAAGCAGTTCGCTTTATGCGCCGCAGGTTCGATAGAGATTTTTAACCCACCACAGCACTTTCATTCCTAGGTTTACAACCGATTTCAGAACGCCGACGCACCGAATGCCCGAAGTTCTCGCCCTGCACAATTAATCTGTCTGGTAGGCTCTCTTCAGGTCGTCACCCAACTTCTGAGCTATCCAGCACTAGAAGCCACCGCCACCACCAAATCATCGCGCCTTAGTTTGCCAGGACTGACGCTTTTGAATACAGCTTTTTCTCTTTTAGTAATCGAAAAACGGAATTCAATGCCCTGGGGTCTATTCGTTCTCAATTTTTTTAAATTCATTCTTAGAAGCCATTGAATAGCAAAAACATTTATTTCATTTCGCTTGTTTACATTCACACCGTCGATATTGTTCATTGTTCTGCACTTACACCAACTCCTGCAATAGCCCATCAGAGGTGCAGCCCGCACAAATAAAAAAAAATTAAGAAGGCGTATTGATGTGGAGGGAGGTAAAAAAGAAAACTATAGCTGTGAATAATCGTTTATTATTGAGAGCAGGATATTCCAGCACAACTGCCACGCCAGCATCCCTTCAGGAAAAAATAAATAGTTCAAAATATCGTGTTGTACACGGCTATATAATGCACCTTCTGGTAAAAAGCAAACAATCCGTGGAAGCAATAGAAGGATCCGCTCAAGCCTCTGCGAAAAGATTGGTGAGTAAACCGAGAACTCTAGCAAGGCTTTTATGAGGTTCTATAAGGAATACTTAAAAAAAGTTGCAGAGGATTCAAAGAATACTTTTATGAGATGAGAACACGAAAGTGGGTCTTTTGGCTCAGTTTTTATGGGGGATGCTGCAATGTGGTGGTAACGAGTTGTGTTGAAAAAATTGAGGCAGCTTTGCCCTAGTGGTGCCAAGCCTGAAGGAAGTGTGGAGCTGGGCAGCCTTCTTTGTTTCTCCCCGGTTTACTCTTGCTTTCCTATTTTTTTCCAGCTTCTGTCTTTTTCTCTTTCTATTTCTATTTATTTATATTTTTTCTTTGCATTTTTTTGTTTCTTTCTCACTCTCTTTCTATTTCTCGCTTGCTTCCTCTTTCAATTTTTGTGTGGTTTGTGTAGTGGCGCAGTGGTAGAACGAACAGCGGATCTAGTGTTCGACCCAGCTATGTTTTGCTAGTAAGGCCAAGCTTTTCCTAGAGACGCGATGTGTTTGCTAGTAGTACTATGTACAGCTGGACATGGCTAATCCTTCTGCGATTTCAGTCTTTTCTTCACTGCGCCCCTGTCGCGTGATCTTAGCGGGAATACGTGAAGTGACTAGTTACGCGATGCTACGTGATTTCAGTCACGTGACCATTTCTTACGTGAGGTTACGTGATTTTAGCCCCCTTGACTTGCTGTCTTGCGTTTTTGGTGGGTGCATATCACGTGACTAATTGTTACGTAATGATTAGAGACCGGATTATAGGCAAATGCCTATTTTTTTCCTTGCGTTCCTATCGCGCCACTTTGATATATGAGCATGAATTAGGGGTAAGGAGGGCTTTTATAGTGTTTTTATAGTGCCTATAAATGCCTATTTTTGGGGTTTGTGCCTAAATGTCTATAAGTGCCCATAAATGCCTATTTTCAAAATTGCTACTTATATGAACGCTATTTAGCTTCAAATTTTGCTTTCGAGTACAGTTTGAGACCGTAATTCATATTACCGGGCAAAATTGACGTATCGGAACTTTGTGGGGGTGCAACAACCTATAGTTCCCTAGTTCAACAAACATCCGGGAAGCAACCGGTAGCAGCAGTGAAATGGGACGTGCCGGCCACCTTACCCCACCGCACTGACATGGCGCGAGCGGTTGGAGCAGGAGAGAGGAAAGGACGCTATTTCTGCAACCCTAAATGGGAGCACGTCCCAGGCGGGAAGGCGGGAAGAGGAAAGAAGAGGAGAGTGGCGTCTATGGCCGAGGACGTGGCGGGCGGCTTTTTACCGCCGGTTTTCCAGTCCAGTGTTCCCATGGAATTGAAGCACCTCCTTGAAGACTTGGGCGTGGTGGGGGGCAGAAAACAGGAATATGGAGAGCGAATGCGAAATCATGGAGTGCCGTCAGGGGAAAATAGAAAGTAGGCAAAAAAAAATCAGATGTGAACATGGCTTTTATTTCGTTTGTAATTTACTCTTAAAGGGCGCTTCACCAGATCACATTAGAAATTTAGTCAGATACTGGAAGTGTTCGCGTGCCCAATGAAGAGCTTTGTACGACAAGAACTTTTTAATTGGTTCATTACGAGCCGCGAAAGCATGATGCCGGTAGATGAGCTTGAAACCTTTGCCACTCGCAAGCCAAATTCCTTCCCTGCCCTCTTCGGTATCAGAGAAACTCGGAGCCGGAAGATCACACGACGTTGACGCATCAACACGCCAAGCGCACGCAAGACTACACGATGTGCACATGACATGCCCAAGCCAGGTCGTGCGCACAAGCGGTGTTGTATCGTCTCGGCGTTCGCTCTATAGGTGTACTGCCTGTTTCTGTGGGATGGATCCGTCTATGCGTTTGGAGAGGCTGGCATGGATCCTGTATCCTTACCACGACACAGCGCGTCGCACAGCTGGAACTGCTGTAAGGAACGATGCACCAAAAACATGCTAAGCGTTGTCAGGGCTGGCGCCGGCACGACGCGGGACCGGCGAGAACACGAACACAAAAGAAATATAGGCAGCTAAGTCTCGCATCGCTCTCGATTCGAAGAAAAAAACTCAAGAAAAGTACGCACACATTCCGTTTGTATGTTTTAATATTTCTATTAACTTTCATTCTTCTATTCAAGCAACAGTTGCACAAATTACACATGTAGCCTCGAATAATTCTCGCAGTTTCATGTACTACTGTGACATACACAGGACCATTCCTTGTTGAACTTCACCTCCCCCACATTGGTGCGCGCGCCCGTGAGATAAAGGGCACGAGGCATTCAGTCTGACATTTCACCTCCTTCCGGGGGAGCGTAGCGTTGCAAATCTTGGCAGACGTGATCGTTAGCGCAATGCATGCATTACACTTCTAGCTCTAAACGCTCAAACCTGGTAAGGGGCCCTTTATGGTGTTCACACAAAGAAGAGAAATTGACATTGCGTTATTAGACCCGGCCAATACAAGGCTAACAGACCCTTCTGGCCTTTTAGCGGTCTGGCTATTGAATCCTGTGCTGCCCTTCCCAGCCATGCCGAAAAGGAGCAGACCCAGGAGTGTGTTTATTCGATGGTGGACACTTAACTTACCATTCTGGACAATAAAAGGAGAGACCGTGTTCTGGAAACCGTGCCCGAAAAGGGACCATTGCATGGCTATGTTAAATCATTAACGCCTTTGTACAATCATAAAATATAACACTTGTTTGCTTTCCTTTCGTAGACCAGGTCGCGCACGTCCTTATTCGAAAATTTGAGTTTTCGTAAAAATTTATTGTGCCTATATTTACGATTTTGGGGGCCTAAAACTGTGTTTTTTCTGCCTATTTTTGGCGCCTAAAACACGATTTTTGTAGTGCCTAAAAATCCGGCCTCTATTCATCACCTTGCGCAAGCGACTGTCTAAGCAACGCTCGCTATTGTCTTTTCCAAAAGAACTTACATAAAAAAGCGAAAAAAGGCTCCATTGTCGTAATATTGCGTAGCAAATGACCAACGTCGAAGCCTAGGGTTCGTATTTGTTTTCAACATCCTGGGGTTCCACGAAGTCCCGCAAAGTTTCGAGCCGTGCCTTTCAAAACTGGGCCGATGCATCACGTGATGTCATACATCACCTTGCGGTTGCGCACTATGGAAGCCTCACTGTTGTGTTTTTCCAAATAAAAAAAGTGTGACGAAGCTCCATTGTCTTAATAGTGCGCAGCAAACGACCAACACCGAAGCGTAATGTCCGTATTTGTTTTCAACAGCCTGAGTTTCCCCGAGGTCAGTACATGTGCTTTTCCAAGCTGTGCCTATTGAAATAGGGCCGATGCATCACGCAATTTCGTTCATCACCCTGCGCCTGTGGACTAAGCAACAATCGCTATCGTCTTTTCCGAAATAACTTAGAAAGAAAAAAGCGCAAACAAGCTCCTGTGGCAATTCGATTATGCCCACTAAGGCACGCGATTTATTACATAACCTTGACCCTGCGGACAACAGAATAATGGCGAGTGTTTTTTTTTCCAGAATGGCTGTGACAAAAAGCGCGAACATGCTCCAATCACTACACAAGGCTTCAAAGGCAGTTTCTGAAATCCTCTGAATGAACAAACAACGCAAAAATATGGAGACTACCGCAGAAACGATGAAGACAACAAATAGCTATTAAAGTTTTATATTTTATAAATCATCAGTTCATGTGAGGCTACGAATTCCACCAAATTTTTTTTTACTAGATAGCTTTCTTTCTGCTAAAGCAGCCTGTCCTGTTCACTTAGCAACGGCCAGTATACTTGCTGAAGTGTGCAGACGAGCAAATAATGACATTAGGCAAAGCTTTTATTCATTACAGGTTTCGGTGGCGGTGGCAGCCTAGTTCGCGAAAAACCCGGCACCGGCGAGTGTACGGAAACGCGGTTTTACACAAATCCGGCCCTCGAAGGTGCGCAAGTCACATGCGCATTTTTATGCGCCGTTTTGCAAAAAAACCGCCAGGCCTGCGCGGAACGAGCAGCACAGTCACAGCGAAAGCTGGATGAGCGGCCTTTCTAGACCTTTTTTTTTAACACTCTTGGGGCAACTACTACAAGCTACCTTTCATGGTACCCACTACGCCAACACTCATCATAACTTTTTGTGTAGTGGGGAAACGTCTATTATGCCATTATTCGTCATTCTTTGGAAAAGCGTGGTACCCGCTACACACTTGTAGCCAACGCATTATGTGCACTTTGTTGATGCTGTGGCTGACGAGGATGAAGAATTATGCCTGAGGCTTTTGTAATGGGTTGGAGCATTGAACGACCCACTCGTTACGCAATTCGCATTTTGTGACGCCTTGTTGTTACTTTACTGTTCTAAAACGCTTTACGACACACGTTAACGCGATTCCTTACCCGAAATGAAGCCTGCGTAGGGTCAGTTTCCACCGCAGTTTCAAGCAGTGGCGTAGCTCAGTGGTAGAGTGCTGGGCGGCCACGCAGAGGGCCCGGGTTCGATTCCTATTCTATCATAACTGTTTTTTATTTATTTAGTTTTTTTTTTCGTGCGATATTGGTTACGGACACCGGCGGCGGCGGACAACTACGGTGCAGAAACGACCCTTGTTGTGATCTCATAGCAGGTTTCGCTGTAATAACTGATGCTCCCTCAATCGTGTGCGTCTCGGCGATCAGCTGTTTCTGATATGGCAACGTGATATTTTATTGAGGTCGCTTGTAATTTCAGGTTGCCGCATTTCATTGTTGCATTTCATTATCTTACGCATGACCGTCGTTGTTGCCTGTGCTCGCAGAAGTATTGTACTGCTTAGCACATGAGTGAAGGTCCTATTCCAGGCATGGGGGAAGGAAACTTAGGAGGGAGCACTGCGTTATGCAATGCAAAAGAAAGAAAGAAAGAAAGGAAGAAAGAAAGAAAGAAAGAAAGAAAGAAAGAAAGTGAAAAAGAAAGAAAAAAGAAAGAAAAAAGAAAGAAGGAAAGAAAGAAAGAAAGAAAGAGAAAAAGAAAGAAAGAAAGAAAGAGAGAAGGAAAGAAAAGAAAGAAAGAAAGAAAGAGAGAAGGAAAGAAAGAAAGAAGGAAAGAAAGAAAAGAAGGAAAGAAAGAAAGAAGGAAAGAAAGAAAGAAAGAAATAAAGAAAGAAATAAATAAAGAAAGAAATAAAGAAAGGAAGAAGGAAAGAAAGAAAGAAAGAAAGAAAGAAAGGAAGAAAGAAAGAAAGAAAGAAAGAAAGAAAGTGAAAAAGAAAGAAAAAAGAAAGAAAAAAAGAAAGAAGGAAAGAAAGAAAGAAGGAAAGAAAGAGAGAAAAAGAAAGAAAGAAAGAAAGAGAGAAGGAAAGAAAAGAAAGAAGGAAAGAAAGAAAGAAGGAAAGAAAGAAAGAAGGAAAGAAAGAAAGAAAGAAATAAAGAAAGAAATAAATAAAGAAAGAAAGAAAGAAAGAAAGAAGGAAAGAAAGAAAGAAAGAAAGAAAGAAAGAAAGAAAGAAGGAAGGAAAGAAAGAAAGAAAGAAAGAAAGAAGGAAAGAAGGAAAGAAAGGAAGAAAAATGGTAGGTCAGGAACGCACGCGCCAAGATTCGCTTGCTCTCATTTTATAAAAGACGAGGGTGTACTAATCTTTTATGCAGTTCTCTCCGGCAATGGAGAAGAGATATTCCAGTAAAATTGTCTAAAAAAATTTCGCCAAATTGTCATAAGACATCCCCAACCAAAGAAAAAAAAAACTGCCAATCTTAACCCAGCCTCAACTAGGCCACCTAACCAATTACTAGCATTTTCGCCGACATCTTCATTCACCGGTGACTGGCTAGGGATTTCCCGAGTCAGTCACCGTCGCCATCTTGATTGGAAAGCATAAAGTGGCTCATTCAACAAAGAAGCTCGTTGCCGTCTAAGCAAACACTGCTTAGTTTCCCATTGGCTGGGGAACAGCGCAATTATCTCGTTTCGGTGGAGCACGAAGTAGAAAGAGAACAGTTGCCGACGCTACATGATTTGTGTAAAGGACTTGTTCCGCTCCATTTTTGTGTGCTATGCCGTCACCAGCCTCGCTCGCGGAGGCCTTCCTTCCTCCACGTGTTCCCTGAGCACGCAAGTCTTAGCTTGGGTTTAAACTTCCCACCAGTGATCTTCCTAAAGAAGGTGAAGGCCTGATATAAAAACAATATTTTGGCAGATCTTATGCATTGCGGGTATTTACGTTATGCAAAGCCCTCACAAGGTTCTGGTTGCACCACATTTTTTGAGCACAATTGTGTGCGTTACGCTAGCTCATTAGTAGAGGCCGGATTTTTAGGCACTTAAAAAGTGGGTTTTAGGCGCCAAAAATAGGCAGGCAAAACACAGTTTTAGGCTTCCAAAATCGTAAATATAAGCACAATAAATTTTTACATAAAGTCAAAATATTTTAAACAAAGACGTACGCGACCTGTATTTACGACAGAAAAGCAAGAAATGTTATTGTTCACGATGACACAAAGGCGCTAACAGTTTAACATAGCCACGCGATTGTCCTTTTTTCCGCACGGTTCGTAGAACACAGTCTCTCCTTTTATTCTCTGTCATGGTGAGTAAAGTGTCCACCGTGGAATCGACAGTCATGGATCTTTTTATTTTCGGCATGCACAGAAACAGGTAGTTAGACCGCTAAAAAAACAGAAGGGAGGGATGCCTCGTATTGGCCGGGTCTAATCTCGTAGGGTCAGTTGCTACTCTGTCGACGAACACCTTTAAAGGGCCCCTCACCCGGTCTGAGCATTTTGAACTCACAAGTGTTTAGCATGAACTGGGCGCTCACGATCACGTCTGTCAAGATTTGCAACGTTACGCGCCGCGGAAAAATGTGAAATTTCAAAATGAACACCGCTTGTCCTTCTCGCAGGCGCGCGGTCCAAGATGGACGGGTTGACGTACAACAAGGAATGCTCCTTATCTGAGCTCTAACGTCGCTCCTCTACGTAGACATTGGTGCTCTGACATCACTCGCAGTAGCACGTGACACTGCGAGAATTATTCGAGGCGACATGTGTAATTTCTGTAATATGTTGCTTAAATAGATCAATGAAACTTGAGAGAAATAATAAAACACACAAGCGGAATGTGTTTGCATTTTATTTTTTTATTTCTTACTTCGAATCGCAGCGAGATGCGAGACTAATCTGCCTCCATTTCGTATGCGTTCGTGTTTTCGCCGTTCCCGCGTCGCGCCGCCACCAGCCCTAACAGCGCTTGGCGCGATTTTGGTGCATTGTCCCTAACAACAGTTCCAGCTGTGCAACGCGGTGTGTCGCGGTAAGGATACATGATCCGTGCCAGCCTCTCCAAACGTGCGCGCACTGAGAGGTCCATCCCAAAGAAATAGGCAGTACACTACAGAGAACGCCGAAACGACACAACACCGCTCGCGTGCACGACCTAGCTCAGGCACGTCATGCCCACGTGACCTTGCGTGCGCCTGACGCCTCCTCGCATAATGGTTTTGCTGCTCGTAATGAACCAACTTAAAAAATTATTGTGGTCCAACGCTCTTCATTGGGCACGCATCAACAAACAAAACCAAACCCGCGTGCACATCACATTTTTCGCACTTTTGATCTACACCCTCCTTTCGCCTGACAGCACTCCATGGTTTCGCATTCGTCCGTCACCTTCCCGCGGCTGCACAGAGGGACCTTCTATTTTTTGCCCACTGCCACACCCATGTCTTCAAGGTGGTTCACTTCCTTGAGGACACTGGAATGGACAAACGGTTCTAGAAGCCACCCGCGGCGTCCTCGACCATGGACGCCACTCTCCTCTTCTTCTCATCTCCTCTTCTCATGTTTATTTCCCTCTCCCCATTCCATAGTAGACGTTGACTTGCTCCCATTTAGGGTTGCAGAAACAGCGTCTTTTCCTCTCCTGAACCTCTCCTCCTTTAGCCGCTCGTGACATCTCAGCGCGTTAGCGTAAGATGGCTGGCGCGTCCCATTTTACGGCTGCTAGCGGTTGTTTTCCGGAAATTGGTTGAACTAGAAGGCTAGTTCGAACCCTATAGTATTCTTAAAGGTCAATGTTGCCTGGTAACATGAATAACGGTCTGAAACAGCACTCGAAAGTGAAATTTGAGGTTAAATAGTGCTCATTTAGGCACCCATTTGGAAAATAGGCATTTGTAGGCACTTATAGGTGTTTAGGCACGATCGCCAAAAATAGGCATTTATAGGCACGATAAAAACACTATAAAAGCCCTTCTTAACCTCTAATTCGTGCTCATATATCAATGTGACGCGATAGGAACGCAAGGAAAAAAATAGGCATTTGCCTATAATCCGGTCTCTAGTGATGAATCAAATCGCGTGATGCATCGGCCCTGTTTCAATAGGCACTGCTCGAAAAAGCACATGTGTTGACGTCGCAGAACCACAGGATGTTGAGAACAAATACCAATTGAACACTTTAGCGTTGGCCATTTCCTGCGCACTATTAAGAAGTTTGACAATGTGACCTTATCTTTAACAGCGGTGCTGTTTAAGCTGAGCAGTGGTCCGTGATGGGTGAACAGAAATGATCATCATCATGAACCGGCACGCGCTTTCCACTCGCTTCGTCACTTTCCGCTTCGCTCCCATAGGACGTGTGCCAATTCGTCCGGCGTGGCCTGCAGTAACACTGTTGGGCGAAATAACGACTGAAAGAAAGAGATAGAAAAAACGAGATAGAAAGAGAAATTATAGGCGAAAAAAATTCTTGACTAGGCAGAGTTCGAACCCACGTACCCACAGTCCAAAAGCGAGCATCGTAACCACTTAGCTATACAGGCACGCAAGCAGAGCCGAACATGGCCTTGTATAGCAAGGGGGTGAGAAAGGGGAAGGAGCCGGGGCGGGGAGAGCGTAGGGGTGAGGAAGGGAAAGGGAGGCGGGGAGAGCGCAAGGCATAGCATAGAGAGAAAGAGAGAAATAGAGAGAAAGAGAAGAATCACAGAAAGAGAAAGGCAGAGAGAGAGAATCAGAGAAGGGCAGAGAAATATATCGACAAATTAAGAAATAGACACGGAGAAAGATACAGAACTAATAATAATAATATCTGTGGTTTTACGTCCCAAAACCACGATATGATTATGAGAGACGCCGTAGTGGAGGGCGCCGGGAATTTCGAGCATCTGGTGTTGTTCAACGTGCACTGACATCGCACAGCACACTGGCCTCTACCATTTCGCCTCCATCAAAATGCGACCGCCGCGGCCGGGATCGAACCCGCTACCTTCGGGTCAGCAGCCGAGCACCTTAACCACCAGTCCACCACGGCGGACAAAAGAAACAGAGCTAAACAGAGACAAAAACACACAGGATAAGTAGGGAGAAAAGAGCGACAGAAAGAAAGAGGTAAAGAAAGAAAATTACATCTCCCACTAAAGGGAACCATGAGGGAATGCGAAGCAGCATTGGGGGGTGCACAACAAGTTTCAGTTTACGTCCACTCGGCCGTCGAAACCAAGCGTCGGCGTCGAGCTACCGCTTCCGCTACAGAGAGACAACGCGAGTCTGCGGCGAGGGTAGCGAGGCTTTCGAGACAACTACAGCGACCGGGAACCGACGGAGCGACCACACGATTGAAGCGAGACTTCCTCGACCGAGCGCACGCGCTTATACGAAATGGGGGGAGGAAGAGGAGGGAGCGGGTTTACAGGCTGCAGCGCGGGGGGAGGAGAGGAGAGAAGGCGACCGAACGCCTGCGTAAACGCCCGCGTAAAGGAGGAGAGTGCGTGGCTGCAGCGCTGGGGAGGAGGAGACAAGGCGATCGAACACCTGCGTTAAGGAGGAGAGTGGGAGAGAGAGCAGGCGCATGTGCAGTAAGGGTGGTCAGGCCACACACCACCACCGGATTGAACTCCGCTCTAAGCTGCTTCGCATCTAAATGAACATAAAGGCGGCCACCGAAGGCGTCCTAGCTTCGCAATTCCTTTAGTCTTGGCACCATTAGTGTGGAATCTCCGCTACGGGTCTACTTTATTTTTTCCTGATACACTTTGCATTGGAGTACAAATAAGGGTGTTATAGCACGCAAAGTTTGACGTATTCACAGCACAGTTGCCACAGCTTTTATTCTATTAGAAAACTTGGAACGAATGACCGGAATGGAAATTCGTAATGGCGCTGATCTGTATAGCAAGTGTCGGAGGTAGAACCAGTGAAAGGGGATACGCGTGATGGCGACACCACTGCTATGTAGAATGCGATAGTGTAGCAGTACGGAGTGGTTGTTTATTTGATGAAGTGTATAAAAAGGAATGGAAGGAATAGAAAGCTCACAGGGCCCCTTATGCATTATTCTGAGACGACTTGAAGGCGGAGACCATCTTTTTTTTTTCTTCTGAGTCGACGTAGTGATTCCCCCTTCCTCTTCCGAAACCTTTCTACACTTAACGTTGGTGAGCACTCCCTCCAGGATCGTTTTGCAGTGCATCACCTCGTTTTGCACTGCTTCGGGGTCGTGCCTACCTTTGGCCGAGAGACATTATCATATGACGGAGTCATAGTGACGTCTCGATGACATCATACTGACAGTCACAGATTTTGGCAAACTGAGACGTCATTTTAATGTCATATGGTGACGTTGTCGAGTGATGATACTTGCATCACTTGTGTTTTAACGCCGTCGACGCCGACTACGGTCAGCTGTCTCGTCTGGTGAGACATCTAAGGGTTTCTAAGTTCTGCAGCATATTGCCATCTTTGTAACACTTAAGGCGAAAGCCTGCATCACACTTATATAGTGATGCGTGAGGTTACAGAATCGTGGGCCAGACATTTTGCAAGAGCTAAAAAGTCGCATTGTGCGCTCACACTGCGACTTACTTTACGCATGAACTTACGCAGACGTTGCCGGTAATTGCATTGTCCCATCCCCTGAAGCTTATTAGGTTAGGTCGGGCTGCTTTACATCGCTTCGTTATAAAGCAAGATAAGACACGTAGGCCGTCAAATACCCGGCCGACGCTGCCTGCGATGCGGCCAAAGCTTCTCATTAAGCGCGTATATTCGTCCACAGAGTGCGAAACATGCTGATTTTCGGTGGCTCGAAAGAGGACATTATACGCATTACATAGCAGTGCGTGTTTCAGGAGCCCTTTTACAGCAGACAGCTGGCTTGTCTACCACCGAGGAAGCCTCATGCTTCGGCACCTGCTTTCTTGTACTCAGTGTTGTATGCGTTACCGAAAAAATGTAACTAAATACGTTACTCGTTACTAGAACAAAAAAGGAACGCGTTACCACCCTACGTTACCTACAAAAAAAGGTAACGCGTTACCGTTACCGAAAAAAAGTAACGGACGTTACCTCTGACGTTACTTCGCAATGAAATTTTAATAAATGCGTCTTTGCTACAGGAACCCACAACCAGATTTTTTAAATCTAAAATTGATTTTTCACATAAAACTTGAAACCCAAACAAAGATTATACCCAGAATTCTCGTTTAACGAGAATTATTTGTATAAAATAATGTACCGGTAATGCGAATGAGTTCTGCAGAACTCATTTGCATTACTTGTGTCCATGTGCTTCGAGTTGTCGATGGATTCGCCCCTCCCGCTGCCAATTGCTAGCTTCCTGGTTAGCTCAATTGGTAGAGCAACCGCCCCGCAAAGGCGTTGATCCTGGATTCGAACCCTGGACCAGGACGAATTTTTCGGCAACTAAGATCTTTCTGAAAAATCGCGGCTTCATGCTACAAAACCGGACCTTAGAAATGTTACACGTGATGGCTTCTGACCCTGTGGCACATGATGAAGGCATTTTTTCTCAATCTGACATTTTACGCAACATAAGATTCAATCATCCGCGCTATCGGCAAAGAAAGCATCACTTCACTCTCAAGAAATTTACAGTAATTTGCCTTATTCCGGGCCCGAACAGCACCTCCAGTGGAGATCGTCAAAATCGAAACTAATGGCATCCGATTTGCTCACCGTGCGCTAATAGGCAATGGCGGAGGCCTGCAGCGGTGCCCTTTTCTTTAGGGGGGGGGGGGGGGGCAAGATTTGCACGTGTGTGACACCGGATGTCCTTTGGTCCGCACCTGTCGTCGCGTTTTGGCCGCCAAAAAGTGTGGCGCGTGCCTTATCGACGCTGGCGCGCATGCGCAGACTATCTACGCGAAAAGGCCCATTCTGACGGCGTGCTTGTACTAGCAAAATAGATGCGCAAATATTGTAGTAGTAAAAAGTGGCTTTATTGGCCAAGTCATGGAAAAAAATATCCGTGCATGAACATTTTTGTTCGCTTAAACCTCTATAATTACCGCAAGAAAATTGCGGGCGTTTATGTGAGGGTGTTCAAGATCAGCTTTGCTCGCTCAGGAGTTCAATAATCAAAAACATAGTTGCCGTTGCAGAGAGAAAGAAGCAAAATTTGTTTTCAGAAAAAAAAGTTGATAAATCTTATGAACTTTGTAGCAACTATAATAAAATGTCGCATATTTGGACATTTTTTTCAAAATACTTTCCTTCGCTCTACACGTTTCAAACAATGTTACTTTAATATTTCTTGCGCATTCGTTTCATACACAAGATGTCTTCATTGTAACGGTAATATTTGCATGTTACATCGTCGCGAATTTTCTAGAATGACAGGTGTGAGGAAATTGGTCCCTCTGCATTCAATATGTTCGATATTTCTTGCCTCTTAAATTATGCAGTTAAAAAGAAAACAAAGTTCATTTTACGGCTACTGGATGGTATGTGCATAAAATATTAAATACTCAATCCAATCTAAAGTATCCATTTTCGGATCCGTGTCGATCTCTCGTGGAATCACCCGTTTGCGATAACCATGGCTTGGAGAGTAACTGCGGTTATGTCTGCCATGTGGCTACCTGCAATTGTGGTTAGCCGTAACCGTAATTAGCTTAACCGCGGTTAAGGCTGCTCGTGTGAAAGCGGTATTAAGTGGCTTTGATTGAAAGAGAGATGCCAACCAAGGTAGCTAGTAAAAAAAAAAAAGAATGTCTTTTTTTTTTTTTGCGTTTCAGGAGAAAAGTCGACGCTTCGCGTCCCACTCGCATTCTTTTTAACCCTTTCAGACGCCACCTATGAAGAACTTTCTGTAAATGTGTGAAATTGATAAAACGTTATCTCAAGACACTCAATAGTCTATTGGAACAAAAATAATCTCATATGTTAATTTATGTACGTTATAGTAACTAATCCTAATTAAGTTATAATTAAATATCTATTCACCCTGAAGTCATTGATGTTAAGTTTTGGCATAAGGAGAATGAAATCTCAGGCTAGAAATATAGTGCAAGTTCATTTTTGGTTATGTCCATTCTGAGCAAAGAAAAATTATACTTTTCACATGGCTCGCAGGAAGCGGCGCGTCGAACGTGGTAGCACCTTCAGAAAAGTGATCATATCCAACAGTACACTACAAAATGAAGTTAAATGAAGGCAAATTTATTTTTCAGGAGGTTCAATTCACCCAAAGCTCGAAATATCTCACTCTTTCTTAGCACCTAGTTGATACAAATAGCAAAAACAAGTGTTGTACACAATTGTGTACATTGCGTGTCAAAGGGTTAAGGGTTTTTTTCCCGCCGTGGGGTCACGCCTATTCTCCATGATGTGCAGAATTTCTTCGAGGCGGACTCCCGATCGGTAGCGCACCTGTAGTTATCGGCTGTCCCCTGGATGCGCCAGAATTCCACAAAAAGCCGCGTATAGCCGGCGACGCCGGACTTTTAAATTCGATACGGTGGTCGTTCACCAAACTATGCTCAGCGAGCGTACATTTATGACACTCAAACTTGAGGACGTCGTTTTTATGTTGCCGCAGCCTCTCGGGGAAGTTTTTTGCTTTCCCCACGAACGAAGCGTCACAATCAGCAGGTGGTATGGAGTAAACCAGTCCATGCGCTTTCCCTTCTGGCGGCCTGTCTTTCGGGCACGGAAAGGCGCAGGTGCCAGCAATCCACCTGCTACAATCCACTTCCACAAAAAGCATGTCCGTACAGTTTCTCATGGCGGATTCCTCGGCTTTCTTCAAGCTTTGTGTGGCGATGGCCCAGCCATCCCCGCAGGGAGTCGACGCGTTGTAAGAAATTTGTACCCGCAATTCCCACAAACAAAGCGATTCCGCCCGCGTTCTCTTTGTACATGCCTGGCAGGCCGAGAGCAGTCCTACGCTGCAACAGAAAAATTCGACGCGGCGAGCTCTGGGAAAATGGCACCTACAAGATGCAAAAGTAACGAGTAACGTAACGCCTCAGGTTACCGAAAAATGTTAACGTAAGTACGTTGCCCGTTACGGTTCCGAAATTGTAACGAGTACGTTACTAAGTTACCGAAAAAAGTAACGCGTTACCGGTAACGGCGTTACTTGTAACGCGTTACCAACAACACTGCTTGTACTGTATGAATTCGCTGGAGGTCAAGAAGTTCGTGCTTCTTGTGAAGTATTCTTTCTAAATTTGCTTAAAATCCTTCGAAAAAAAGTAATTACTGGGCGGATGCGCGCATTTATTACGTTTGAATGTGCGGGTCGCTCTAATGCTCTCGGAGCGAGTGCGAGTTTATGTAATATGGACTACAGAGTCCCTTACGCATTAGCCTAAGACGACTCGAAGGTGGAAGCCTTCATCTTCTGCTAAGTCGATGTACTTATCCTCCCCTGCTACCGTCCGAAAGCTTTCTGCATCTAACATGGTTTTGCACTGCCTTCATGATCGGAGGCATTGCAAGTTTTCTGCACCTCACCTGGTTTCGCATCGACTCCGAAATCGGCCCACCTATGACCAAGCGACGATGTCATGTGAACACTTCATCATGCGACGTCACGGGGTGTGACGCCATGATTACTTCGCGGGGAAGTGACAAAATTTGGTTGCGTGACATCATCATGCGATGATGATCTTTTGCATCACTCGAGTTCACGCAACCGGCGCTGGCTGCGTGATTTATTAAGGCTTTCACCTTTATAAATAAAGCATATGCTAAAACTAGAAGGAGGTCTGGCTGCATGAGAATTGAAACTTGAGCTAGTTGGTACGGATTCATCTTGATTTTAGTTGGTACGGTTCATCTTTATTGTACGGTTGGTAGTTGGTAGGTTTAGTCTGTACGGTTCTTTTTTTTTTAGTTGGTACGGTTCATCTTGAAGCACACTTTTCAGTACACAGAATGCAAAGAGGCCATCGTCTATCAAATCCCATTATCATGCGGAAAAACATACATTGGACAGAGCGGAAGGTGTGTCAATATCCGTCTTAGGAAGCATGAACGTTCACTGCCAGACACGAAGCCATATTCACTCGCTGCCCATTGTAAACAATGGGGCTGCACACCATTCTTCGCCGACACTATGATTCTGTCACGTCATAAGCAACAGATGGCAAGAGAAGTCATCGAAGCGTTCCACATCCAAAGGAAAGTACAAAAATGTGTCAGTCTAGCTTCTATCGCACTAAGTGACGCGGAATTTCGATAGCTAAGCGGCACCTGCACATGATCAAAAAGTTTATCTGTTTTCTGTTCCTTTTTTTTCGCACTTCACCTTTATATTAGCATGCTTTTTTCCTAATAAAATCAGGTGCGAGTTAGCGCCCGTGTTGTGCACCTTCTTTTCTTAGTCCTCGTCCCTCAGTGCGCTGCTAAAATCAAGGGGGTCTGACTCTCGAGTGTGCTCGTAATGTTCGGATCACCTTGCTGGTATTTCAAGTGACTCAGGAGGACGGCTCTTTATTCACTTATAATCCATGCAAGGAAAGGTACATGTCGCCGTTCGGAGCGCTAGTTTTACTACTCAGTTCAGCAGAGCTTACAGCAAGAATAGGCCTTGTCGCATCTTAATCAGGTTGTGGCAGGGCAATAATATAGGATGCTTTGGTGATCATGGTACTTTTTGTGCTGTTAATACCCGAAACATAACTTGCGTTCAACTTCTGTCGTGCTTACGTCACTGGCATTAGGGGGCTGTGACGGAGCAAAAAATTATTCAGGAGGGGAAACAACGCTCGCTCGGACGTCCCAATAAAATGACGGCATGGGGCGCGGCACCTACGAGACCTCTGTCGTGCCACTCGACTGACGGTGCATGGAGTGACCACAGAAACGCATGCATGGCGTGAAATTTTCGCGAAGTCGCAGTTTTCCCCATCTGTACGAAGATGGGATCAGCCCACCTTTGATCAGGCGTTGATGTCATGTGACTGCGTCGTCATACGCCCTGATGATGTCGTCCAGTTGAGTGATAGGTGACGTTATGATGAGGACACATTTTCACATCTCGTATGACTCATCTCGGAACTCGACACGACGTCATGCGATGTTTCGTACCATTAACGTTGTTGCCCGCATGGGCTGCCTTTCCCATTTGATGGGGGATGTATGGCTTTCGCCTCCATGAAAGCTTGTGGTAATGCACATCGAGAAGAACGAAACAGAACAAAGCCATATGTGGCGTTTTTTTCCCCATAAAGTGCCAGATGTAGAAACCGAAACTAGGCTGAATTTCAAGGGAGCGTAAAGCGCGCCCACGTATCTTTAATTCCTAAAACAGCTGGAAATAAAATATGGCTACTCCTCCTTGTAACGTCAACTTGAAAACGCAGTGTAGAAAGGAAGCCTCGTCGTAGCAAAGATGGAAAAGGGGCGACTTTATTGCCCAGAGCACAGTTACAACGCGTCCATTGCTGGCCGTTCCAAATCAGTCCAGTCCGAGCCACGAGCGGCTCGCTCCACGCGCCAGTCCCATCATCGTCGTTTTCTTCTAATATTTAATAGGTAGGTAGGTAGGTAGGTAGGTGGGTAGGTAGGTAGGTAGGTAGGTAGGTAGGTAGGTAGGTAGGTATAGTGAAATCCACCCACTCCACTTGATAAAGATGACGATGACGCAGTATAGTGGAATGTACCCACTACACGTGATAACGATCACGATGACGCCTGATGACCGCGAAGAATATGCGCGTTCCAATATAGTGGAATGTATCCACTACACGCGATAACGATGACGATGACGCTGATGACTATTAATAATAAGCGCGTTCCAAACCACACATTCTCTTTCTGCCATGGATGAAAACGATCGAGCTTCGCCCACTCATCATCATTCACTTCGTGGATATGGCGTGATTTTTTTTTTTTTTTCAAGTGCCAGCGGTGCATTCCAAAAGCAGCACCCGCGGTGTGCACGCTGTTGAAGAAACACCTGATGCACTGCCTCTTCCAAGTAAAAAAAGTTACTTGCTCGAGCAAGCGACCTGCTGCATGACAAATGGCACAAAATTTTGCGTGACATTGAGGAAGTGGTACACCACATATGTCGCACGGCAAAACGAGACGCCAGTGAAGAGTAAAAACGCACGGACACTAGCTTATCTCACAGAGCCGTGCCGATTTCAGCTCGAAGTTCACTCGACCTATTCTGTGGAGCCATACTTTGCAACGACCTTCATTCTTTTTCGCGCGGTGCTGGGCTGCTGACCCGACGGTCGCGGGTTCGATCCCGGCCGCGGCGGTCGCATTTCGATGGAGGCGAAATGGTAGAGGCCCGTGTACTGTGCGATGTCAGTGCACGTTAAAGAACACCAGATGGTCCAAATTTCCGGAGCCCTCCACTACGGCGTCTCTCATAATCATATCGGGATTTTGGAACGTAAAACCCCAGATATTATTATATTGTTACGTGAATGACGACTCGGTAGACTGCAGTCCGTAGACTATTTACACGATATATTTGCAGTAGCGGTTGCAGCGCTGACCGGTTCAGCTCAGAGCCCGAGCGGAGAGAGATCTTCCTTCTCTTCGTCCGGCGCACACGCGCGTGGTTCAAGGGGCTGGCAATATGCATGTAGAATAATCCCCGGCGGCAGAAGCGCCGTCTCGGCGCATCAGATGACTTCACCATGACGGATCGGAGACTTCACCATGACGTTACATTTTTACATTTCTTATGACTCACCTCGGGATCACACAGAATGTCATGTGATATTAGGTATCAATCACGTTGTCGCCTTCGAGGGTCGCCTTTGCCATTTGACGGGGCATATATGACTTTCTTCTTAATGAAAGACAGCTTGTGGCAGTGCACGTCGAGAACAACGAAACAGAACATAACATACGAGCATATATCGCTGTCCTTATGTTTTTATATTATAATTTTGTGTGTAGTCCTTGATTTTGATGTGTGCTGCCATGATATCTCATGAATAACCAACTCGCCGGTGTTGGTTGGTTAATCGTGAAAAAAAATGTGAAAAAAGAAGACGTTGAGGCCGCCAATTATTTCAAGGGTGCACTTATTTTAAAGGTTTACGGACAATTCAACTTATTTTTTCGAACCTGTTATTTCTTTACAGGCAGATACCATAACAAGATATCCCAGTGAATTTCACACGAAATGTTAAAGTTGTGGACGTTACTTGTATTTGTTCTGGCTTTCGCCTACGGACATATCTTTACATGTAAGCTGCTTTTTGCATTATCTTTCACTTCTCTGGAGCCAGGCCCGTAGCCAGGAATTTTTTCGGGCACCCCCTCCCCTGGCTATGAGCCTGTATGTATAGCTATTATCGATGTGTCCATATAATGGAGGGCACATTTTGGTCACCGCTTAGGCAGAAGCATGACCAACTCAAAGACTGCTGCATGAATGCGGTAACTGCTTATTGTCGTCGTGAAGATTTAGACAGAGCTCTGTCGCGAAGCACGAAACCGTAGAATATGCCCGTATATTCCATCAGAGGCCGCCTGCTCGGAAACGCGAAACCCCAAAGCTACTCGTAAAAAATGCTGCGTGATGGAACGATACAGACATGCGTGAGTCCGCGGGCGTCACTCGTAGTATTAGTGAAGAATAAGTTCCGGTATCTGCGGTTCTGCGACATTTATCGCCGTTTGAACGAAATCACGATAAAGGACGTCTAACCCCACCTAAGGATAGACAACACGTTGGACAGGCTGTGCAACGCAATTTATATCACGTCGATGCATTTCAAGTCGTGCTACTGAGAGAGAGAGAGAATGAGAATTTATTAGAAGGCAGAGAGGTCGGCCTGAGCTAATGCGCTCTAGCCTGCTACTCTACACCGGGGATAAGGGAAGGGGAGAAAAAGAGGGACGAAGGGTGATGATGGGGACAGGAAGAGGTGGTGCGTATGTACAGTAGCCACATATCACTGTACCCTAGTGCAAATTAATGTGCAGGACAAGGATCGAGAGGGATCGAGGGCTTCATCACTCCAGACGGGCTCATGCCATGCGGGTTTTGTCTCGGCTCCTGAGACGTTCCAACGCGCAATAGACACAGTATTGTTAGGTCTAACGAGGCAGCCCTGTCTCGTCTACTTGGCTGACGTCGTTTTTTCTGAGAACTTCGAAGACCTTAGACGGCTTGATACTAGGTTATCCACTAACCGAAAAAGTGACACCTCGCCTACCAAGAACTAGTCTTCCTCGGACACGTCATCTGCCAGTGGGGAGTTCGCCCAAAACCTCAGAAGAATGCAGCCATCGTTAACTTCCCTCAGCCCATCGACAAGAAAGCAGTGCGCCAGTTTTTCGGTTTGTGTGCCTATTATCGACTGTTTGTGAAAAACTTCTCCAGCATCGCGGCATCACTGACAGTCCTTATGAAGTCTGAGTTCAATTTCAACTGGGAAACGCTGGAGATCGAGGCATTTCGGGATCTGAAACGATCTCTGCAGTGGCCGCCGGTGCTTTCGTATTTCGACAAAAACCTGAAACAGAAATTTACTCAGATGCGAGCACTGTAGCAGCGTAGGAGTGGGCGCCGTGCCTGTACTGAGAAGAGGCAGTCTTGAAAGGGTAACTGCTTATGCGAACCCGTCGCTATCAGGGGCCATCGTTTTCTTATCAGGAGAAAACGATGCCTCATTAACCTTCAAACAATGTCGATCACGGTATTCTACTACCTTGTAGTCGGCAAGAACGGGTTGTTTGTTGAGTTCGGCCAGCTACTGATACCGCTTTTCCGGTAAGCCAACATCCCCACTGAAACTTTTCAATGAAGTGCACCATCAATGTGTAGTGCAATGTCCGCCCCTGTATTTCGACAATTTCAGAGTTGCCATTTTCCTTTGGTATTTAAATTCTTGTGTTGTTATAAACGATATAAGCCGCTAATAACGGGGCGAGATAAGGCACAAACCTAAAGTTTTCACGGTAGAGATGGGGCCTCGTCCAGGTCTCCTGTGGTTTTTTCCACCATAGCCCAACCCCAGTCTGATGATTACGGGTCACAGCTTAGTCCGGGCTGGAGTCAGGAACTGCGTAGCCTGGCCAAACTCGGCTCGGCCTGCATGCCTTATACTACAGGTATTTTTAGTGCTTTTGGTGCAGGTGCGTGTTCGAAGCACCTTAGGTATAGATTATACCCAGAGCTTAAATCCGAAATATGAAACGTTCATATCTTCTGCCGGCAATGTCTCTATTCCATACTAAACTTGAGTCTGCAAAATTGCTTCAAATATTCATTAGCGTCTTGAATTTTTCTGTCAACAGATTATCCAAGGTGCTCTGAGGCGGAGGAAGGAAGTGCATACAGAGGGCTATGTATTTAGGCTGCCTCATTCAAAGTCCTCACACAACCGTAAGGATATGCCGTAAGTATGGTTTACATTTCACAAACAGTTCAAACGAGCTTTTTCGCTGAATTAAGCAACCACTCTGCCAAACTTGGCAGGTAAACATGAACAGACGTCTCTATATGGCTGCGAACACTTAGTGACGCAACGCTATTGTAATAAAGAGCACTGAAAGTGGTAAGGAAACGCTACGGCTCCTTTTGCGCTTTGCCTGGAAAACATGCAAAAACAGTAAAAAAGGCTAAAAGGTTCGATCGCATAAGTATAATGACGTATAATGATGGACGCAATCGCTGTCCGATCTATTCTTTTCGACAGAGGAAAAGCAGAACGTTTTTTTGGGGCTTTATAGATCGCTGCCCTTTGACTGCACTAGCATGCCAATATCAGGTCGTGAATTTAAAGTGGTGACTGAAGAGCCGGCGCTCATTTTCATCACCGAAATCTGAAACTCCCGAGCTAGACGGCCGATATCGGAACTCCTACAGTGGCTCGTTGCTGAAGAGTCGGATTGGGATGAAGGAAGCCGAGGAGAGGGGAATGAGAATCGGGGCGATGGAGCGCTCCAACATCTGGCTTTTGAAGAGGCGGGCGAATCCACCGCCACCACTAAAAGGGTGTGTGCTCAATTGGCTTGTTCGAGTTTATCTCCGAAAAACGACAGGATCAAAGCTGAAGTGAAGTAGTGTACTGGGCGAGCTGGTATAGACTGATGGCGAGTCTTAGCGCGTTGAAGACAGGAAACAGAGCAGAAGACACGGGACAGGCGCTGACTAAAAGCAGAAGTTTATTAAAAGGATCAAAGCTTTTTTTTCTCCGCGTTCTGCGCGGATAGCTAAAATCAAATCGGTATCAAATTCGGTATCAATTCAGAAGTTGAGAAAAGAGTCCAAGGTGTATGCTTTCACTTATTTTGTTAACGAGCTGTACGGAGAAACGGCAAAAACCGCGGTAGCGCCAGAAGAAATGTGTTTGTCTTGAACGCGGAAAAGAAATTCCGCACTGTTTGGCTTTTTTCGCCTGCTGCGACTCCTGTACAGCGAAACCTTATTGCGTTGCCTCTCCCTGAACGGACCTCCAAAACCGTGATAACGTGGCCTCCAGCGCAGCTACTCAGAAGTATACTGCAAACGGAACGAAGAAGAAGGGTAGGTAACGGGTTACGGGCTTGATATGCGCCGCTGGTCGTGGAAGATTCGTCCCTGAGCGCCATTAGTGTGCTCCGTGTTACTGTATTCAGGGTATGTAGCAAAAAAAAAAGTGATTACGCGCGTTGGAATCGCACTAAACATAGCTTAGATCTAGTCTTATAGACTGCACATATGTTCTGCAGAATCCCGCAAAGTGGCGGAAGCGCTATGTACGGGAAAATTGACAACCACCCGCTTGTCTCACAAAGCCGTGAGGAAATTCATACGAATTTGGTCTTGAAGAAAGCTTCTCGAAAAAATCAGTGCTATTCCGGGGATCGAACCCGGTACGAACGCTTTACCCATGGCTGTCGCTCTACCACACGAGAAAAGCCACGCGGATTTCTGTAGGAAAATCCCCTAAGTAATCCGTATATATTTTCGTGTGGCATCGTGCTACAAACGGCTGATTGTCAATTTCCTCTTCGACAACCATTACTCCACCTTGCGGGTTTCCCCAGAGGTAATCTTCATTAATTAGTGTTTATGTGTATTTAGTTGTCGATCAATTCACGTCGCAGTGCCAATTCCACCCTTTCTGGTTAGCTCAATTCGTACACCCGACTACCCCGGAAGGTCGCTGGTCCCCGGTTTCATACCCGGACGAGGACCAATTTTCCGTTAACTGATACGCTTTTAGGGGCGAGGCTTGTGCGTCCACGTCCACGTCCGCGGTGTCCGTGGTCACGGGGCGGGGGGACGCGTGGTTAACAAAGGGTTCACAAGAACAAAATAAAAGGCTGTTAACCAGAACAAAATAAAAGGCCACATCACCGCAATAACACCTTCAAGCATAGGACAAAAAAGGTTTAACAATAAACTAACATCAATAGTATTGTGACAGAGCAATATGAAACACCTACAAGCACGAACCCTTGGATCGTCAAAGCCGACTGCGCCAAAATATGTAATAAAACGTCACTTATTAACTGAACACAAGAGACTCCATCTTGTTCTATCGAACTTCTTCTTTATTGTCTTTCCACCCCGGCCCCTTGTCTTGCTGTCGTGTTTCGACTTCTTCTTCTTCTAAGTGTAGGCCGCTCGGATTGCTTCAATATAAATAACTCGCCGTTAGTATGCGGGTGGAGGTGCGCTTTCGTGGTCGAGTGGTTAACGCCGCGCGCGAGAGGTCGCCCGTTCAATTACGCGCGTTGGAAAATCTTTTAAATGCGAATGCATTTCTTAGTCGGGCTATGTCAGGCATCCGGTGTCGTGCGGCGTTGGCGTTGTCCGCGGCGAGAGTGTCCGCGCGCCGGCAGGTGTTATCTCTCCGCTCTCACTCCCTCTCCCATAGCAACAGCTGCGGGCGCGCGCGCTTATCCACGCCCCTGGCAACCGGAACAGGTGGTGCGGGCGGGAGTAGCGGAGGTGAGTGGAGAGGAGGAGCGCGTGAGGGGCGCTCGCATCGTGGAAGCTCGGCGGAGCTATATATGAAAAAAAAAATAAAAAAAAATAAAAAACAAAAAAAAAATAAAAGTAAAAACAGAAAAAAAGCAAAAAAAAAAAAAAAACAGGCGCTGCGCCGTGCTCCCGACCGGGCTGCAGAAATTAGGCCCTTTTTATTCTTCGAACCACAACCACCATATATAAATGGAGTGAAGCGCGCGCCAAATGCATTCGCATTTCCTCACGATTCCCCTTCGGGGGAGGTGGGGGGCATTTTTTTTTCTGAAATACTTTTCTTTGTGGCATATATATATATATATATATATATATATATGCATGTACACACGTATACGGGACTTGACGGTGACGACACAAACCAGCCGAGACTGTCCATATAATTTCTATCGCAATAAAAGTTCCGTCGCCAGGAATAACACTCACGACAGCTCGCTCCGCAACGCGCGGCGCGAAACGACTCGGCCACAAAGGCTACTTTCTTCAGCGTACTAGTGGTGATTATTTATATACACTATTTGCAGCTGGCGGCATGCAGATCTCGAAGGCACTTGTTTTCGTTATCACCTGCGAGGTGGCGCGAAGCGCAGGAAGGGCGCGCTTTAAAGGTTGTCGTCCCGTTCGTTACGATGCGCGCGCCCCACCCACTCTTCATCCTACAGGATGTCGTAGCCCGTGCGCGCGCGCTTACCTCATGTTGAGAGCGCTTTGTACGCCTTGTGCTTTCACCGCACGCTTACGCTGAAGTTACGAAGAGCCCGAAGGTCACTTCACTCGCTGCAGCAGCCGCGTTTCTTAAAGGAGCGCGCTGCTCGAACACACAGTAACAACTGCGACAGTTCGCGCTCGTCCTGAGTGTGTTCGTTCTGTGCGTCCTGCATGCTTGAGCAGCACGCTGCAAGTTTCGAGGTGCTTGCCGTTCTTCGCGTGACATTCCAATTTGTTGCTATCGCATTCATTGCTTCGACGTTGTGGCGAAACAATGCACAATAAACGCTCAACTTGCTCTGTGAAGACACGTTTCACTTTCGTGTTATACCGATTCCTATGACGGAGGGATCATCCATGTTTTTTTTCTTCAACGCCACGTTGTACTGTGTTTACACGCGCCTGCCAGGTCAGTGCAAGCCATGTCCTGGCAATCAGAGATCCTATGAATGCTGGACGAGGATCGGAAAAGAAGCGGGTGGTCTTGGCGATTGACTTAGGTCTCGCAACGTTCGGGACGCGCACACCTGCCGACGCTCCAATTTGCACGGAAGACTACCGTGTTTTGAGGAAACCTCGGGATTATCCGGGCAAGACCGCAAATCTCCCAAGGCATCCCCAACACTATCGCGATAAGAAGACAATAAAAAAGAAACAGTGGACCGAGGTACAAAAATTTTCTCTCCTGCATCTATCGCGTGCAAAGTGCTCTTTAGGTCTTTTTCGCCGCAGTGTCGTATCGTCATGCGGAAAGGCGTGCTAAGATATGGATGGGGCGACTAGCCGTCACGGATCCTAACACAACTGGTTCATTCATTACACACACACGCACGACTACATGCATGATCATTGAAGTCTAAAACTTTACTGTCAATCATTCAAAGCTGTTCATGACATCGCTGCGGCCTTGAGACGCAGTAAGGGCAAATGTACGCCAGCTTTCTTTTGTTGTATAACAATCGTACATGTTTTCTGGTGATACTAATTTCGGATGATACGATTCGTGTCGCCGAGGTTTTATCGTAGTCCCGCTCATGCGCTTGGCGTCAGCTCATGACGTCAGTCTGGAGTGCGCGCCCATTGGCGCAGGCGTGCGTATGCGCCTTTGAGGAGGAAATGTCGCATACTTCTAAAGTTGTATCCAACTATAGCTCACTCCATCTAAGCTCCTGGCTGCTGTAAATCGCTTCGCAATACTGCTGGGCGTGTTGAGGGACGCATTTTAACGAGAAAAAGAAAGGTTCAAAAGAATAAACGCCGCTAATAAAAATAAACCAAGGGCATTTGAGCGCAACGGCCGTCCGCGCAAGCAAAAGCGTAATGGGAGGATCGAGAACTCCAGGGCTCCAAAAGAAAATGCCGCAGGAAAACTAACCCTATTAACCGAAAAAAGCGCGATGTCAATCTCCAAAAACCATGAGCTGGCCTCGCGTTGCAGCCACCAAATGCAGCCTCAGGAGCATGCTCTCATCCCCTAGACGCCACCTCGAACTCTCAGATACGTCATGGAAGCTGACAGGAAAAAAAAAAAAACCATTTACGCATCTCCACGAAGTGAAATCATGAGGAGTGGGCGAAGCACCTGGGGATCGTTAGGTGTCCATATAATGCAAATTGAGTGATGTAAAGTGTATACAGAAATGTAAATTTATTTCGCCTTCCAGTCGTCTTAGGCAATTCAGGGAGGATTTAGAAAATTGCTGGAGTGGAGGATATGCTTCGAAAGTGAATCCAAGAACCCGCCATCTTACCGGTGGCAAGATACCATTTCAATACGGGTAATTTGTTGGCAGATATAGTCCTCGACGTGTGCCTTGGTGTTGCAGGTTTCTTTGAGAAGCCTCAACATCAAGGCACTTTTTTAGTAGAGATCAACTCATCAATACTCTTCTCGATATATTATTGTCGCCGGGAACAGCGATCTCTTGCCTTATATTTATCCTATGTCTACGTTGAAGTCCCTTACAAAACCTTTTTTGGGGGCCCACCCGCGCATTATCAAGGCAGCGTGTATTGTGCTGTGCCGTGCCGTGGGCACGGACGCCAAACAGATGGACAAACCTCGCCCCTAAGCTGCTTCGCCCCTAAACATAAGCTACCATTTATTGTGTAATCTCTATTGGAAGGCCAAACGGTTGTGTACAGCAGGCTTCGATGCCGAACTGCACGTAGTAGCAGCATGCCACGAGCTGTGTATCCTGATTGCTTCCACTATAGGCAGGAAATATCTAGCGCTCTTATATATGGATATATAAATAATGCCGTGCAAGCGCACTGTATATATTTTTTTGTTTTTAACACGAAAGTGTTTAATGCCGGGGTCCACCAAGATTTGAGTGACGTATTTCCGTCACGGAAATGACGTCGAAAAAATACACGTGATCAGAAGACAAAGAAAAAAGTTCCGTCAACGGGAGTCGAACCTACGACCCTCTAGGTCCGCGACAAGAGACGCCAGGCACGCTATCCACTGCGCCACGGTCACATACATCGCAGGCTGTAAAAACAAGCCTTTATATCCACCACTGTCCTCTCACAGTGCTCTTGCTAGGAGAAGTAATGCATTATGGCCGTGGAATGCACGATTAGTTTCTTCAAAGCGTTGTTTCTCCGCGTCCGTCCCATTCGGCGTGTTCCGAATAGTAAACGTGCAATTTTGCCGAAGCATTAACACACTGCCAGGTGGCGACCTTACCCCCTAGCATCCACACTCGTAGCATCCGTCCATACCAAAAATAGCTGTGCGACGCGCGAGTGCGTCGCGTGGCCCTAACTCCACGTCCCTAGCCATGTTCTTAGCTCGCCCCGCGAAAAATAGCAGCCGCCCAACGGGGTAGACACGACCCTCTGGTCGGGCAGCGTTCAATAACTCTAACATGGCGCGAGTAGGCGACCTTAGCCCAAGTTCGGCGCCCAATCATTGACGCTCTTCTGGCTGTCACATCGCTTTCAATGACTCCGCTCTCACCGTACAGCTACCACAATCATCTATGACCGCGAGGATTTCTTTAATCGTTCATCATAGACGTTAGTTGTCGGGATATATATGTACCATCAAGCGTCGACGTGGATGCATCCACGTTAAAGGGTGGTATAACTGTCAACACACCAATATACATTGTGCAAGCTCTCTTATATCAATGTGCAGTAAACATTCGACTACTTCTGTAAGGACACGTTTCACTTTTGTGTTATACCGATTCCTATGACGGAGGGATCAACCATGTTTTTTTTGATGATGTCTCTGGATTCTGTTAAAAACGAAATTGGAGGACGTTACAGAAGGCGCTTCTACACATTTTGAACGGAACAGTCATCAGAGGGGTAACTGTTAACACATATTCTTTCCAACCTGCCAATTCATTACCAGCAAAGAAAAGCCCGAAATAATCTGCAGGGGCACGGCTTACATCCAGCATTACTTAGCACTGGATTCTTCGTTTTCATGTTCAGCAGTGGCTGAGGTGTCGCGCTGCACACGTTTATTGCTACAGCATATTTCAACTATGTACACTCGAAAAGATAGCCGCAGAAGGTATTTTATACCGCTTCGCGCTCTTTTATTGTGCATTTTTCACATTTCAGTTGACTGGGGCGAAGACTGTACAGAATATTTTCAAAAAATACTGCAGCAACTACACAAAAACATTGCATTGCAAACAGAAAGGCCCTCTATGCGTTTGCCTGTGCTGTAAGTAGAGCTGTGTTTTTGTTTTTTTGTTTGAGCGGGCCAGAGTACGACGTCCGACGATAGTCCGCCGCGATGGTGTAGCGGTTCGCATTCCCACGTAATGTGGGCGAGAGTTAGCCGTTCTCCACACCACGGACAGCTGCTCGGTTATTCTTTAGATGTGAAGCATCTTATGGCGAAGCTTAATCCGGTGGTGGTGTGCGGCGTGACCACCCTTACTGCGCATGCGCAAACCCTTTCAAAAAAATAAAAATAAAAACCTCCTCTCCCCCCCTCTCTCTCTCTCCTCTAGGCATCCCTCCCCCGCGGCAACCACACCCACACTGCGCATGCGCCTTCCCTCCTCTCCTTCTACGCTCCCCCTCTCTCCTCTAGGTATCCCTGCCCACGGCGTCCCCCCCCCTCTCTCTCCTACGCTCTCCCCCTCTAGGCATCCCCTGCCCGCGGCGCCCACACTCCCACTGCGCATGCGCGTCCACCTCTCTCTCCTCTCCTACGCTCCCCCCCCCCCCTCCTCTCTCGCCTCGCGAGGCCGACGCAGGCAGCGTCTGCTAGCGAGTTTCTTGGTTGACAAAACCGACTGCTCGCGCTGCACAACCGTTCACTGGCCACCCCGTATATATGGCAATGGATCTTGACCTCCATGCTGGTGCCGGTGGGAGATTTCTCCTGTGCGTTGTTGAACAATAAAAATTTTCGCAGCGTGCGCGTCAACTAAAAGCGGACTGCGGGTCTCTGTGTCCAGTCGGAGTCTTCTGTCTCTCATTGCCCATTAGCAGCGATTGGCATGTTCCAGTAGAAAACAGCGCTCCATCACTGCGTGCTTTGCGCCTCCCCAGTTTTCTCTCCTGCGCAACGCTCCGATGAGCGCCAGCGTCAACGCCGCCGCCAGTGTAAGCGTTAGCGCCCGCTGCTTCACATCTACACATGGTTCCCTTTAGCGGGAGATGGTGTAATTTTTTCTTTTTTTCAGGTGGCAGACCATTACTTCTTGAACCTCGCGCCGACACAGCCTTCAAACAAAAGCTTTACAAACGCTTCGCGTGCGTGTATTTCTAAAAGCGGCGGCACTTCCAAAGGTAGTTCCCGTAGTCGCGGTGGAAGTGACTACGGTAGAAGATAGCTACTTTCGTCATGCCTTCAGCCACCCCTCTAGAGTGTAACGGTGCGTTCCTAATTGATTTACAAGCAAGAAGCGGCCTTTCCGGTATCAGTCCCCCCCCTCCCTTCGCCGGAGTCGCGACTTCGCTTGTTGCGGCTTGCTGAAATGGTTGCTGGTAGCGGTGGTGGTGACAACTTTACTGAAGAGTGACCCGTTCGGCCCAGGCGACGAGTGCTTGATCAGAGGAGTAAGTGATCAGGTGCTTTGAGCAGCTGTCAATGTTTCCAACTCGATTAGAGAGCTGTCAGGAGCGACCTGGGAGAGCTTAAACCTTCTCACGCCCAAAGAACGTGATTTTGGAATACACTGTTTGAATTGTGACATATTGGGCTCCATTGCGCGTAGTGATTATGGCCAGCCTTTATGGGCAGGGGTATCCTCAGCCGTCTGGTGCGGCGCTGACCGGCCACACGGCTGAGTATCCCGAAGAAGGGGGCCTACTTCGGCTTCGTAATGGTCAGAGAGGCCCAAATGAGGACGGAAGTGTTTCAGTGTCTAGATGACCCGAGAAGAGATATCGCCACACTCCAGGGCTATCCGCCGATAAAGGCGCCATTTATTCACTTTATCACGAATTTGGGCTCGTCTGCAGCAGTAGAGAGACTTTCTTGTTTCGCGAGTCTTGTGTTCAGGCAGAACCGATGCTGTGTGGAAGACAGCCTACATGACGAAGCTGACATATCAACCTTTTCAGGGAAACAGATCTTATGTGCACAATGAATGTATACTTTTTCTCAATCAATTCGCGGATATTCGTAAGTGATTCGAGTGATTTGCTTAAACTATGCTATTTCTAACATGGCTCGTTTTGTTGTCATCAACCATGTCGATTTCGGTGTCCAATGCTTGTTACTCTTGATGTGAGCTGGCGTACTTTTCTATAGCGACCGATAACTGCAATAATGTCATTATTGCCAATTATTCGCTTTGTAACAATATCATGCGGCATTTAATAAATGTCCTTATGAGATATGAGCATAGCCGAAAAAAAAAAGTATTCCACTATCTGTAATGCTGCATCTATTTTCTGGTATACTTTCCTCTTTTTGCAAAAGTATCTGCGAAATATCCCGTTACGCCAAAGGCAGACGTGTATATATATATATATATATATATATATATATATATATATATATATATATATATATATATATATATATATATATATATATTTTTTTTTTTTTTTTTACGGTGAAACCTCGGTGATGCGAATCTCACGGGACCACCGAAAATATTCGTATCATCCGGAATTCATGTAAAATTTGCATGCGACAAAAAGAAAGCTGCCGTACATTTTCGTTTATTGTTTTTCTTTCAGAGCCGCAGCAACGTCACACACACACACACACACACACACACACACACATATATATATATATATATATATATATATATATATATATATATATATATATATATATAGTTCAAAAGCGCCTTTTTTTTTTGAAGCACGTGCGCCACCAGGGTTTCGAATATGCGACCCCTCGCTTCGTGGCGCGACGCGTTAAAGCACTCTGTTCCGCAGGTACTCATCACACGGCATACTACGAGCGATATACTTATGTACACCATTTAGTGTTGGTGGTATATAGATATCTGAGGTGTTTCAGCGTGGCACAAGCATGTCACTATCACCCGCGAGACGGCGCAAAGGACCAAAGGGAGTGCTCTAAAGCACGCCACCTCGCTCGTCTTTCGCCGGAGTGTCTCTGTACCTTGTCCTACTACAGGGCGTGGTCTCCTGTGCTCCCGCACTTATTTCTTAAGGAGGATTCTGCAGATGGCTCATGTTGCAGATTGCTCAGCTACGGCTTGTGCTTTCATCGCAAAGCTTGAGTAGGAGCCAGAGTTCGCACGAAGGTGACTTAATGAGTGAGATGCTTCGTATGTTATTCCAATTAGTTTCTATGACATTCATTATTTCGCCTTTGCCACAGAACTGTGTTGTTTTTTTGTTTTTTTTTATACTGAAGTGGCCATTAGGAACCGCGTGTGACCAGCCACCTTGAGGCTTGCTTCAAGCCACGATGCTAGCAACTAGCGGTGTGACTGGTGCTAGTTGCAGCTGTGCACGAGCCTTCAGACTTACACCTTAACAATTTTTAGTGATGAATTTTCATATTCGCTGATGATCGCGTGATATATCGTAGCCGACAGACAGAGCTCAACGACGCCTGAAACGGCTGTACCGTTCCTCCTAATGACCTTGTCCTTTTCAAAGCTCATCCCCTGTAAAATGTGGTACGTGCTTCATGGCACACACTGGAAGCAAGTGTGAGCGCACGAGAGCTTCCTTCTCTAGCGCCGCATGCGTAACATACGGGCTCCAATATTAAGTCGAAAGCCTTCAATGTCTCATGCTCACGTCCGTCCGTCCGTCCGTCCGTGCCCTGGCATGGTGCCAGGTGGCCGTCACGACGCGCCAACGGACGCCGATCACGTCGGTCGCGCCTCGCGTCGGACTCTACAGCGCTAGCGCTCTGCTTGCGTAGCGTCTCTGTGCCCAGCGTGTCCTATCATGCAAGAAGGGAGAGGCGCGCGTCGCGTTGCATTCTGACCGACCCTGTCTCAATGGGCACAGGCGTTCGCCGAACACACTTTGGAATTTACAAAGTGGCGTTCAATTTTTGTGCTTTGTTATAAGCGATGTTCAACTGTGACGTTAGTGTAATATAACTTAAAACCTATCATGGAAACGTCATTGCTGCACTAACACACGTCTCCTTTCGAAATAATGTAGTATATGATCACTTACTATAACATTTCTTCTCGCAGGTCGAAATTCGGGAAAAGACAATCCTATAGGTTGTAAGGGAAGAGGCTAAATCCACCAAATCTTCGGCGCGGCTTCACTGTTTTACGAAACTTCAGGTAAGTTCATGAATGTGCTCTAGTGATAGCTCGCCTGCATATATATAGTTACGGGTAAACTGAATGCAGTAGGGACACAGGCTTAAGAGGGATGCTGAGGAAGACAATATCTAGTTCGGAATAGCGAGATTGGAGGAAAAGGTCTTCATATCAAGATATGTTTTTAAATACGAAGCATTTCTTTGCGAACCAAAGGCACTTTGCCCGTTTCTATCTATCTATCTATCTATCTATCTATCTATCTATCTATCTATCTATCTATCTATCTATCTATCTATCTATCTATCTATCTATCTATCTATCTATCTATCTATCTATCTGTCTGTCTGTCTGTCTGTCTGTCTGTCTGTCTGTCTGTCTGTCTGTCTGTCTGTCTGTCTGTCTGTCTGTCTGTCTATCTATCTATCTATCTATCTATCTATCTATCTATCTATCTATCTATCTATCTATCTATCTATCTATCTATCTATCTATCTATCTATCTATCTATCTATCTATCTATCTATCTATCTATCTATCTATCTATCTGTCTATCTGTCTGTCTGTCTGTCTGTCTGTCTGTCTGTCTGTCTGTCTGTCTGTCTGTCTGTCTGTCTGTCTGTCTGTCTGTCTGTCTATCTATCTATCTATCTATCTGTCTGTCTGTCTGTCTGTCTGTCTGTCTGTCTGTCTGTCTGTCTGTCTGTCTGTCTGTCTGTCTGTCTGTCTGTCTGTCTGTCTGTCTGTCTGTCTGTCTGTCTGTCTGTCTGTCTGTCTGTCTGTCTGTCTATCTATCTATCTATCTATCTATCTATCTGTCTATCTGTCTGTCTGTCTGTCTGTCTGTCTGTCTGTCTGTGTCTATCTATGTCTATATCTATATCTATGTCTGTCTGTCTGTCTACGTAGCCGCATATGTCTTGGAGCTCTCGTGGTGGAACCGTTAACCTGGTAGATACCACTATTGGCCTGATAGGACATGAATCTATAAGGAACACAATTCGTAGGTCATGATATTAATAACGCCACTTTCCACTCGCGTACGTTATAAAAGTGCTCCTGGGGCTCAGCGCTTAGAAGCACAGAGTTCATCGCTCAGCTCAAGGTTGTCCAGAGGGCGGGAGCCTTCGACGAAGAACTCTGTCTACCGGCCCCGACCTGGGTGAAGCCTTCGGATTGAATGGCGGGGCCTCCGGCCACGCTTTAATTATTTATCGTAGGACCTGAATAAAGTTGTTCTCACGCCGCCTTTCAAGCAGTCATGTGTGGCACATACCCACATGCGCCACAGTTGATTCACAGTAAACACCCCGCACTTGGCGAATCTTAATGCGGCGGCATTAAGAGGCCCATGTCGTGGAAAACGCGGTGTCTGCGTCAGCGTCGTTGTCAATGGGTAAAACATCCCGACTAAATCTAAGAATAAAAATGCACGCCAGTGGGCATCGAAGTCGGGCATTCTGCATGGCAGCTGGAATTCTACCACAGAGCCATACCAGTGCGTGAGACTGCTTTGGGAAATAGACCCCATGCCGGCGTCGTGGGGGGAAAATGCGAATTGCATTTGTAGTGTCGACTATCCGCTTTTTAAACAATGTAATAAATATTACATATGTGCACCTATGACTCCGCAAGCAATATTCCAGCGTTTCTCGAATACGCCGATGACCGCTACTGCCCATCATCGCACCATGGCGTTCCCTTTGTTGCGATAAAACTTATGTATACGCTATAACGTGAGTGGCAACGTTACGTCGTAGCATCAGTTGCCCTTAAAAAAGACTGCGTAAGCTTTGCCAGTGATGTTCCGTCATGGACAGAAGAATTCCCTTTCCGAGGCCCGAAAATTCCCCATTTCCGGAATTTTTCCCCGCATACATCGCCAAAAATCCCCGCATATTTCCCTGCACAAAAAAAGTTTATATATATTGTTTCGGGGAAGAAGCAATATACACAGCGTATATTTAGCAACAAACGTACAACGCTGCTGCAGACCAAGCACGCTCCGCTCAGCACTTCGTCGTCATCATCTTCTGCCATATTCGCCCGTGACATTACCCGCCGGCGGCAAAAGCACCGTCCCGGTGCTATCAGTTCTCGGGGCGAGAATGGTACAGCTTAAGTCGCGAAAGATGAACTATGTCGCTCGTGGTTGAGGTTGTGGGCGACCTAGGATTGAGTGGAGCTATCTCATAGGTCACGTGAGTGACCTTTCGTGTGACGCGGTAAGGGCCAACGTAACGGGACATCAGTTTTTCGCATAGACCAACACGTCGTGATGGTAACCACAGCATTACCAGTGACCCCGGTGAGTAGTGCACCTCGCGTTGCCGGCGATCGTAACAGCACTTTTGATTAGCCTGCGAGGCATATAAGCGATCCCGGGCGACTTGGCGGGCGATGTCAGCACGAGCCGGCGCATCACGAGCATAGGCAGACGAAGAGTCAGTGGCAGAGTGGAGCATGGTATCGATGGGTAACGGTGGGTCATAGCCAAACAATAGGTAAAAAGGTGAAAAGCCAGCTGTGTCGTGACGCGAGGAGTTATATGCAAAGGTCACAAAAGGTAGGTTGATGTCCCAATCTCGATGGTCCTCGGAGACGTACATTGCCAGCATATCTGTCAGGGTGTGGTTCAGCCTTTCAGTAAGGCCGTTCGTTTGTGGGTGGTACGCTGTAGTGAACTTGTGGTGTGTCGAGCAGGATCGCAGGAGGTCGTGGACTACTTTAGATAGGAAACAGCGACCGCGGTCCGTGATCAACTGACGGGGAGCACCATGACGCAGGATGATGTCGTGAAGGATGAAATCGGCTACATCTGTAGCGCAGCTGGTGGGAAGCGCTCGTGTGACGGCATACAGCGTGGCGTAGTCCGTAGCGACGGCAATCCATTTATTACCAGTGACTGATTCAGGAAAAGGTCCGAGAAGGTCGAGGCCAACCCGAAAGAAAGGTTCATCTGGTATTTCGATGGGCTGAAGGCTACCAGCAGGCAATAGCGTAGGTGTCTTGCGCCTCTGACAGAGGTCGCACGCCGCCACGTACTGTCGTACAGAACGGTAGAGGCCAGGCCAGAAGAAGCGCCGGCGGATGCGGTCATACGTTCGTGACACCCCTAGGTGTCCAGCGCTGGGTGCGTCATGAAGCTGCGCCAAAACATCCGAGCGGAGATGCACAGGAACAACGAGCAAAAGCTCAGCACCATCAGGACGGGCGTTGTAACGGTGCAAGATGTCGTTATGAAGGACGAACATCTGTAGGGAACGGTCAGGTTGTGGAGATTTCAGACCATCTATAATAGACCGCAAAGATGAGTCGCGGCGTTGTTCAGCACCTATGTTGGCGAAGTCTGTAATTGAGAGAACGAGTGGTTAGTGTTCATTTTCCTTCGTTTCAGGGGGGATCGACCGGGTGCCGTGACAAGCAGTCGGCATCCCTGTGAAGTTGTCCAGATTTGTAGGATACAGAAAATGTGTACTCTTGCAAGCGCAGCGCCCATCGACCGAGGCGTCCCGTGGGATCCTTGAGGGAGGACAGCCAGCAAAGCGCGTGATGGTCTGTAATAACCACGAAGTGCCTGCCATACAGGTACGGTCGGAATTTCGCGATGGCCCAGACGAGTGCTAAGCACTCGCGTTCTGTGATAGAGTAATTTTGCTCCGATGGCGACAAAAGGCGGCTTGCGTATGCGACGACCCGATGCATACCCTGTTGTCGTTGTGCAAGCACTGCGCCTATGCCGTGGCCACTGGCATCGGTACGAACCTCCGTTGTGGCAGAAGGGTCGAAGTGTGCCAGAACTGGCGGATTGGTGAGGATGTGAACGAGTGACGAGAAGGCATTTGCTTGTTGTTGGCCCCAGGTGAATGCGACGTCCTTTATGAGCAAGCAGGTCAGAGGGCGGGCTACTTCGGTGAAGTTCTGGACAAAACGACGGAAGTAGGAGCACAGTCCAAGAAAACCGCGGACGTCCTTCGCCGAGCGGGGTGTGGGGAAATCTCGAACTGCACAGACTTTGCCAGGGTCTGGTTGTACACCAGCAGCATTTACAAGATGGCCGAGTACGCAGATTTGGCGTTGTCCAAAAGCGACATTTCGACGAGTTAAGCTGAAGGTTAGCCCGTCGGAAAACATCAAGCACGGTGGCCAGGCGACTAAGATGGTTTTCAAAAGTAGTAGAAAAAACAATCACATCGTCCAGATAGCAAAGACAGATGGACCACTTCATTCCTCGAAGGAGAGAGTCCATCATACGCTCGAAAGTTGCGGGAGCATTACATAAGCCAAAAGGCATTACTTTAAACGGATAAAGTCCATCAGGAGTCACGAAGGCAGTCTTCTCTGTCTTGGTCATCCACAGCGATCTGCCAGTACCCTGAGCGCAGGTCTATTGAAGAGAAATATCTGGCACCGTGCAAGCAATCGAGTGCGTCGTCAATACGCGGGAGAGGGTACACATCCTTCTTCGTAATATGGTTGAGGTGGCGGTAATCAACGCAGAATCTCCAGCTATTGTCTTTCTCTTTAACAAGTACAACAGGAGAGGACCAGGGACTGGAAGAGGGTTCGATTATGCCCTTACGAAGCATTTTATCCACCTCCTGTTGTATAACAGCACGCTCCGAAGCTGATACACGGTAGGGCCGTCTGTGAATGGGTCGAGCATCACCTGTGTCGATACGATGGGTGACCACGGATGTCTGTCCCAAATTACGGTCGCCAAAGTCGAAGATGTCCTGGTAGGCAACGAGGACGCGGCGGATAGCAGATACTTGGTCTGAAGTGAGCTCGTCAGACATCATTGGCGTGAAGAGGTCGCAGGAGGAAGGTGATGATAATGTCGGCGATTGAAAATCTGGTGGCTAATCTGTGGTCAAAGCGGAAACTGTATGGTCGGCCAGTGGTGTCAGATGCGCAAGTGATATCCCGCGAGGAAGAACTTGCGCTGAGAAGCCGAAATTGAGAACGGGAAATGAAGTTCGATTGTCTGCTACTGTCACCACCGTGTTGGGGAGCACGAGGTTGCGCGTCATGGCGACGTCAGGAATAGGGGCAACAACATAATCACCATCGGGTACCGGTGGGAATGGTGAGAGCTGAACTTGAACTGCGGCTTGCGGCGGAAGGCGAAGAAACTCGAGGGAGAGTAGGCGGGGTGTGTCGGCAGGGGTGGTATCCGAGTACGACGGGAGTTCCAGCTGAAGAAGTCCTGCGGAGCAGTCGATAAGGGCAGCGTGCGTGGCCAGAAAGTCGATGCCAAGGATGAGATCATGCGGGCAATTTTCGAGTACAGCAAACAGCACCGAGGTGTGATGACCGGAAATGGTGATGCGTGCAGCACACATTCCGAGAACATCAGGAGTGATCCCATCGGCGATACGGACGGTAGTAGTAGTCGCGGGCGTCAGAACTTTTAGAAGGCGGCGGCGGAGGTCTGAGTTCATGACAGATATTTGGGCACCAGTATCAATGAGAGCAGTGACAGCAACACCATCAACGAGCACTTCAAGAAGATTACATCGGTTGTCAGGAGCAATGAGAGGATTTGCAGTCCGGGTCGTGTATGCACGTCACCTCCGGGGGCTGCACCGGCTAGTTTCCCGAGTGATGGACAAAGGGGAGACCCAGAGCGGCGGCGTTGGGGCGAGGGGGGACTGACGACGCTGGGGCGATGGGGAGCGGCTGGGTCGATGTTCTGAGAAACGTTCCTCACCCGTCTCAGTGCGGAAGGACGAACCATATGTCGTATGTTCGGAGCAGGGGTCCCCAATTGTAGGAGCTGGGTCAGGGTGAGGAGGTCCAACGGCTGCGGCAATGACGGGCCATATGTCCTATGCGACGGCACGTGAAACATATGGGTCGATCATCAGGTGTACGCCATTCAGCTGGGTTTCTTCGAGGCGGGAAGGTCGGGTTCGGAGTAACCGCCGCAACGACGGGAGGAGCCGAGAGGGAAGTCGAATTGACATTTTGGAAAGTCGGTGAAATGCCCATATTCGCGATCTCTTGGCGGGCCACGGCCTGTATTAATGAAACAGGAGCGAAGCCGTTTCCTGTGGTGCTGTCGTTAGGCATAACAGGTGCCATAGCCTCGAGTTCCCGACGGACAATCCTGGTGACGTTTTCCGGAGCTGGTCGTTGACGGAGCGTGGGCAAATCTTCGCAGGATGACGTAGCTGCCGTGTTGGGAAGACAATCAAACCGGTGAATGATGCGCCTACTTTTGGCCTGTTCAAAGCGACGACATTCCGCTATGACCGACTCCACAGTCGAGCAATCCTTGCACAACAGGAAGTTGAAGGCGTCATCGGCAATTCCTTTCAGTATGTGCCCGACTTTGTCCTCTTCAAGCATTTCCTTGTCTACATTGCGGCACAAAGCCAATACGTCCTGGATGTAAGCGATGTACGGCTCTGTGGACGTCTGGGCACAGATTGCGAGCTCTTTCTTTGCGGCCACTTGTCGTCCGATAGGCTTTCCAAACAAATCACGTAATTTCTGCTTGCAGACATCCCAACTAGTCAACTCTTCTTCATGCGTCTCGTACCAGAGTTTTGCCGTGCCGCGCAAGTAGAAGAGGATGTTCGCCAGCATCATCGTTGGGTCCCAGCGGTTGCTGCTGCTGACGCGCTCATACAGAACTAGCCAGTCGTCGACGTCGATACCACTTGTGCCGTTGAATGGGCCAGGGTCACGGGGCTGCACCACAACGATCGGCTGTGGGCCTGACGGATCTTGCTCACACTGGGTCGCTTGGTCGGTCATCGTGGTAGCAGCAACGCGCCGTCCGCTACGAAGATCCAGTTCCTGGAGCGGTATAGCGAGTCGTACCCCGCACCTTCCACCAAAGATGTTACGGGGAAGAAGCTATATACACAGCGTATATTTAGCAACAAACGTACAACGCTGCTGCAGACCAAGCGCGCTCCGCTCAGCACTTCGTCGTCATCATCTTCTGCCATATTCGCCCGTGACAATATATATATGTGTGTGTGTGTAGTGTTCGACGTGTTTCAGGCTCTTCCCATCGCTTTCTCTTCTTTCCTGCCAAACTCAGAGCATCGCCTCTGAGATCGGCTTTTAATACTACTAAGGAGCTACCTTAGAGCTCGCTTTAAGCGATATGCGATGCGGAAGGAATGCTGTACATGCTCATGCACACGGCCACTGCATAAGAAGAACAGTTTATTATTGTTGTTTTCTTTTTTTTGTTACTGAGTGACGTGGCGTGCATTAATGTGCCTAGCAGACGCTCTGTATCTATATGCACCACATTTTGTACAAAAAGCACGTCAACTTTTCAATAATGGTGACTAAATATTGTGAAATAAAACAAGCTTTTGTGGTGGTATTTAACATTTTATTGACCTGATTAGGAACGGTTCTGTAAACTTCCGTAAAGAAATAATAAATAAATGTGAAGTGACGAGAATATATATTGACTGGGTCTTTAAAACCCAGTCAATATATATTGACTCGGTTTTAAAGTCTATGGTCTTTAAAAACGAACCTTAGAGGCTGTGGTTTGGCGCGCTACATGCGCCAGAAACGATTGCGACATGCGAAAGCCCCATGTCCACCGTCTTTTGATCATTATAAAAAAAAATTTCGCCGCCCCTCAAAATTCCCTGCAATATCGCAAAGATTCCCTTTTTCCCTTTCGTCCAAAATGACTGTCGAAAATTCCCTGAAAAAGGGAAAATTCCCTGCACGGAACATCACTGGGCTTTGCGTCTGAAAAAACCCCTGATGTGCGCCATTGACCCAAAAACGGAATCAACTTCGTAAAGCTTGGATGAAGGCAAAAAACGTTCGCTGTTTCGCATAAAAGCGATTCCGAACTGAGTGAGGGTGCAGGCGTAGAAGGAATCGTAAGAGAAAGAGAGGAGAATAGCTAATGGATGCGTCGGTGATGGTCTTTGCGCACATCGGCTTCCTGACACAAACGAACAAGTCTGATCCAACCACCGAACGCGTGACTTGAAACATTCGGGGCTCTCGTGACCACCGCCGCAGGACATCTGGCGCATCTGCTGTATCATGGCCTCAACACTCTTCGAGAAGAACTGTGAATGTGTCAACTAGACGGAGGACCGTGACCGCCGCTAAACTTGTAGAGGTAGCGCACAAGGCAAAACGGAGAAAGGGAACTCTGTTGTTGCTGTAAAAAAACCTGCACCGCATTCGCTTTGACGGCTTGCAGTGGTGAAGCGGCAGCCTCATACATGACTCTTACATGAAAATTCTGAGTTCTAGGTCATCTTGGCACCGCAGACAAGTCATAAGGTAAAGTGCTCACAAAAAAGCTAACGAAGCCGATTGTGTACCACGTTCAAGCTGACTCGATGGTAACGAATGCGTGCAAGGTCGACGACGAGGAGACAGCCCGATGACAAGCACTGTTAGTCAAATCGAAAAGATAGAGACATGCGCAAGGCACGCGTGAGTAAAGCGTCTTACCGAAGCCTTTCAGCAGGCCAAAGCTTCCGACAATGTGTTCAAGCCAAACTTGACGAAATAGTCCTACCGAGAAAAAACCGTGTGACGAACTAAGCTTGTACAGTGCGACTGAACGCGGTCAGAGAAGAAAACACGCACAGACACACGTGCGTGTTTTCTTCTCTGTCCGCGTTCAGTCGCGCTGTACAAGCTTAGCATGATAAACCAACTAGCCCGCCAACGCACCTTGGCCGTGTTTCAAAGTATTGTCCCTCTTTCGGGCCAGAACGAGGTAGTTAAGCTAGGCAGTGCTCGGTTTACGGCTGATAGCGATGCGCGCAGTGTTCTACGCCAAAAGCCTATCCGCCAACGCAAGGAGAGACCACTACGATTGACACTCGACATGGCGACAGTAAGCACAGCTTTGCACCCGTGAAAGATTGCATGCGGTGGAATCTCATGCCGCACTTTGACACCTTCAGTGTTTCGTACCGCGGAACTAGTATCGTGTGGTTTCTTTCAGAATCATGAATCTGCTGCCGTCCATCTTTCAGCGGAAGATTGGTAACGAGCTGAAACTGACCTCAACTGAAGCAAGGAACCAGCTGTCTTACACGAGCTCCCTTCCTGACCCCCCCTCGCCCTCCAGCCTAAAGATGTCACGTGACAAAGTGAGAAACGTGACAAAGTGAATGCGATTGGGACAGAGACGTAGGAAAAACGTCGAGGAAGACGAAGATCTGGTTAGGAATAGCGAGGTTGGAGGAAATGTTCCATAGTAGATAGTAGCCAATACTAAGGAACAAGCGAGGAAGCAAGCGAATGTCCGTCACATAAAGAAGTGCTTCTGTGTATTCTTGTATGTGAAGCGCCTGCGTTACAGTTACAATATGCAGATGGTTCTTTAAGCACATTTTGTTAAGGGAAATACATGACCATAAGCCTCGTGCGGTCTTCGCAGGCTCATTGTTCGTGTCTTGTCATTTCGCTTCGCGCCTTGTCTTGCTACGACAAACAAAATAATGCGCAAAAAAAAAACTGCGTTAAAGACTTCAGGCTATGCTAACTAGTAGGCTTGCACTACTATTACCTGCTTGTAAAGAGCCTCGCCGACGTAGCGCCAGCAGCTCACTGTATATTGCGTTATTACCTTTTACAGAATATGAGGCAACTGGCTCAACAAGCCCAACAACATGTCTTATTGAGCAGTTTACTTTGCTGTGCGGAAGACGGTCCTTCAGTTTTCTTCGGCGTTTAGAATTTTCGATAGCACGAATATGAGCGCACAAGGCTCGTATAACGCATAGGAGATGCGCCTTTTTTTTAAAGTGCTGCTATGTCACTTCGCCCCCCACTGTTTCGCAGCAGGCCGTGGAACATTGCTCTCACCGTAAAGCAGGTACTACATCTGAGACGCGAAATACCACCTCGACGACTTGTGTGCGCCTGGTAATTAGTTGATATAGTTCATGCGGTCGTACAGCTATTTCGTACAACTAATAAATGTTCAATTCTTTCCTCCCCCCTCCCGTCATCCTGCGCCCCTTCCGCACCAAAGAGCTGTGGGACAATGTCCCCTGCGACGGGCCTCCCGAGGCCCACCAGGCCTTGGTTCAACGGGCCCGGGTGGTCGCCGAGGTCATCATAGGGAAACTGGACTAGGGTTCCCTTTTACATGCTTGGTTTATATATTTTTAATAAAACGTTTTCACTTCACTTCTCTCCCCAATTCTTACAGGTAGCGCGCATCATTTTTATTGAAACGAGCGCTACACGAACTAAATTGGGGGGTTTCATCTGCATGAAGTGGACTATGTGATGTCTTTTGTACAAATAAAGATATATGCCAACAAATGCCTCTGTTTTTCTGCACAGATGTTATTAAGAACAAGAAAAGTCGTGTGTAACTCAGTCAAGTAACCAATACATGCAGTGATTTGCATCGCTTTGTGTTTGTATGTGTATGCTATTTATTTGAGTGATGTGACTGTAACCTAATTTATGACATGGAATACAGAAGGGGCCTATTGTCTCAATTAATCTCAAGCCCATACCCCTTTTTCAATATCCAGTGCTGAACATTCGGGAATGCAACTGCCGGAAAGAATGGAATTGTAGCAGCTAAAATATATTAATTGGGTAACACTTCAAAGCAATCAAAATACCGCAGTCAGTGGTTCGGAAGAAATGTGAATGTCATCTTAGCAAAAACGGAACCTGTTCTTGAATGGCCGCCAAGCAATCTCTGAAGAGCTGCTGAAACTCGCACACGTTCGGGTTCCGATCTTACGATTGGTTAGAAGCCAGCTATACAAAAGTGCCTTAGGGTCAAATGCGCAAACTGACACAGTACGTTTCACAACAGAACAAACGCAAATAGTATACGAGAATCCACCATAAAGCCCAACCAATACAGTTCAAATAAATTTTCAAGGCTGGTACTCTAGAGGTGTTGACACTTACGTCAACAGTATATAATAGCTTGGTCAACAACTTTCAATAAAATTTCAGTGGTCAGTATTCAAGTGCCGTTTACATTGGCTGCGATAAAATTTCAACAATCACAAGACCTTCTGTCAATTAAAGACCTCTGTATTGCGAAATGGTTCTTGAATATTTTCTGAATAATGTTTTTCGTAAGGGCTGTCTTTCTACTCCAAGTGTCGGGTCGTGACTGTCCTGCATGTCATGATCACATACACATAAGTAATACGTAGTAGGACATGTGAATATATCACACAGGTAAAATTCGCATTGTTTAGCTATGGTACGTATCTGGCGATTTCACAAAACACGTCAGAAACGTATGGAACATCTCATCCTAACTTTAAACAAGAAATTCTGACACATATATGGGACATTTATAGATATATGGGACAGATATATGATAGACATACGGGACAGAAGATATATATCGCTAACATCAAATAAACATTCAATTTTGACAGATTCAAGCACCTTCCACTGCGCCTAATACTGTCGACAATGTGGTAGCGCAAACATTACAGGTTCTAGGATATGCCAGTGAACTCCAGGGAGAATGCCAGCGTTTCCACCGCTCACCACGACGCTCCGGCGTCATAACATTGAAACCACCGCTTCCCTGCTCTTCGTCAGCGTCCTCACCAAAACTCCAATAAATAGCAACGTTTGTCAATACTCGCAGAGCAATACATTGTCATTCAAACTCGTGTATTCATGCCAGAGGTACTGAATCGAGCTACCGGGATTGCAAGACAAAACGGCTCACACCGCGGTGGAAGCATTTATGGCTACGTGGGTGTCTGATATGGTTGCCCTTTCCTCATAATTACTAACCGACACACACATTTAAAAAGCTTGCTTTTAGCAGGAAAGCTCATCTAGCACGGCGCAAAGTGAGTGACCATGCCCGAAAACTATCAACGTCACGAGATGCTGAGACTTACGCTATATGCCGCAGAATTTTTTGCAGATCTCGCCGCTCACCGCTACGACGTGGCCTGTAATAATCGTTAGAACAGGTACTGAAATAGAGAAAGAGAAAAAGAAGCAAGCATCACGTCGTCTAGCGATCAAATAACGCACCACCTGGCCAAGCAGCGCCTGCGCAGTGGCTAGGTCACAGTCACCGACGCAGACATCGCGCGCAACTACCGCTATATTGGCCTCGAGGGCCACCACTGGAAACGCCGGCGCCACCGTCGCCGTGACGTGCTTGGCAGGATCACATGGTCTCGGCGGCCGCGTCGGCTGCTTGCGGAGCGCTGTCGCGTGCTTTGTAAATGAGTTTCAAGCTCCATCTGCGCTGCGGTTGGTACGAATGCGGAGGTTTTCTCGCATTTTGAACCCAACCGAACCCATTGTAACAGGAATGGCTGCCTCCGAAAGCGATGAACATGCTGCTCTTACGGCTCGGTGCCGTAGTGCCGGACGTACGCAACGAAGTCCGGTATAAGCCTGCACCGGTGCCCGTGGGTCAAGAAACTGCGTGAAGAGTGGGTTGTGGGGCTAAGAACCGGCAAGCAGCGATCGGCTACGAGTCATTTGTACAACAAGCACTGCCGCGACGACGATTTTCGCTACTGTGTCGGGGCTGTGATGTTGAGTAGCAGAAAGTGCGCACTGCGACGATCGTCCGCACGCGCTTCCCGCCAGCTAATGGTGCTTATCTACCGCAAGATGGAAAAGGCGCTGCCTTTTACATCCTGCGATACCATCTCAGAACGTTCCTGTGCGACAACTTGATCGTCGGCCCCCGTGCTCAGCGTCTACAATATGGGCTGCAGATACTTGAGTGATTATTTACATACGTTGGATTTAAAAACTCGCAAGGTTCCTTGTACATTCCCCTAAGATGACTGGAAGGCGAAAGCCACCTTCTTCTCCTTCGTGTCAGTCAATGTATTGATTTTCCCCGCCCCGCTCCAAAAACATTTGTGCACCTAACGAAGTTTTGCACTGCCTCCGTGATCGGCCCACCGATCACGGAGGCTGTGCAAAGCGACCATGTCGTGTGAACACGTCATCATGTGACATGACGTTATATGGCGTCATGGCGACGTCATGACGTCTTCACAAATTTGGGCAATCTGTGACATCATGATGACGACATATGGTGACGTCATCACGTAATGGTGATTTTTTTTTTTGCATTAGTCGTGCCGGCGCCGACGAGGCGGGATGCTGACGGTCAATCTTCTCTTTTGATGAGGTATCGAAGGTTTTCGCCTTCATAACCTATATGCGACGTTTGCTGGTGGATGTACATAGCGAGCGAGTCAAATGCTGCGGCTGATGTTAGCTGTATTTATGTTGGCAATAACATTCTTTCAGTCTCGTACATTCTCATAACGCAAACGCTACGTGCTAAAAAGCCCAAATTTACTTGTGCCACTCTCAAACTCAAGTTGGGCCTATCCAACCCCATGCTTTTTTTTTGGAGCCTTATTTAAATATGTGGAAAATATGCCGCGCTGTTGGCGTTAGACTCGACATACTTCCCTAATTGCCATGCAACTCGCCAAATAATGCTGGACATTAAAATTTTGCATTTCACTCTTTAGGTGTCCTTGTTACCCTGCTTCGCAGCTGCAGGTTGCTGCAATAACTTCCATTTCTTTCACCGCTATTTCAAGTTCAGGTAGATCCTTGTTCACATCGACGTTTGCAGAACAAGTGCGGCGAACGCTACTGTACTTTTCATTCGTTTCCTGGGCGTTGTATGCTACTACATGGCCTCGTAGACCACTTCTTTCCCATCAGCACTCTCGAAGTGGTGAAGCTTTGGTCTATGAAATTGTTGGTGGCAGAGAGCGGCAAGTTCAGTGGAATGCAATGGAAACGATAATTAAGCAACATATTAAAAAAGACATCGCATTTTCTCACGTTTTGTGTGACCACCAAACGAAACGAACACACTGAAATAACAGGAGCAGCGGCAACTGCTCGCTTAGAAGACCGACCTATATGCAGTGCGAGGCAACATGTCAAATTACATTGAAATATACATTAATTTTGACAAAAAAAAAACGTTGAATGGTAGAGACGGCACATCACAAATTGCCAAAAAAAAAATTGGAACTGCTCTGATAGCGTCCGCGCCGTCCGCGCAACAATAGTTTTCGTGTACTCACAAATTCTCATATTTTGCGGCCTAAAGTTCACGGCACGGCGCCAAAACACGCTCGTAGCGAAAGCGAAACCATGGATGAGTACGAACATATACATGCAGACGCTCACACATGCAAAAGCTCCGTCGGTCGCCGTGAACCCGTGCTATTGCTGTCTTGAGGCTTCTTTCTGTTATGCTACGTTTAGGTATTAAGGCGTCTACTCTAACAAAATGTTTCACATAGTTTCTACTCAGCGACTGACTATACATTTCACGCAAGAAGCCGGTTCAGGGGTCTCATCGCGGTGACCGCGTGAAGCGGGCGCTCCGTCTTCTGCAAAGAGACAGCGACTGTAAACTATGTTGTGCTTTCTTTTCGTCGGAAATTATTATTTTAACAGTACAGAACATATTTCGTTTTCAAAGTACGCACAGAAATGTCCTGGAGCGCTTCCGCGAGGTGTTTTGTACAGCGCCGACAGCAAATCTTATGGGGAGCGCGCGGCGGTATCCTGCCTAGCACGCAATCGAGGCGCGCCCGATAGAGGGCGACTCCGTAACTCCTCGAGGCCAATACATTTGCTCGTGATGTGTTTCCGCGTGCAGCCACTAGAGGGGTCGCGTTGGGGAGGGCGTTCTGCCATCCCCGCTGCCCTTCGTGCCCTGCGCTAATTCTGCAGCCGGGAAGGCTCGTGCCCGCCCGTTTACAGTGTTCTAAGTACACTGTACTCCTGTTCCTTTTTTGGAGGAGGTTAATTCCTTCTGTGGAGGGGGGGGGGGGGGGCGATGTGTTTTTTGCCTTGGGAGGCATGGCTGTCCACATTTCAACCAAGCCTCACGGCTTGGTTGAACCAGCTTGGTTCAACCAAGCCTCACGACGCCACTGTCACCCTCTGCAGTGCCTCGGCTTGCGAGTGCGACCCATCAAGGACCGAAGTACAAGAGACATGCGATAAGACCTACGCCGTTATCACTCTCTGCACGTGGGCTTCTAACGAAAGTGACTGCCACTTCGCTAGTACTATCCGAAGGAGGGACAGGTTCGCACGCGCGGATTTGTGTGCAATCATTCTAATAATGTAAGGTATGACGGCTTGTGAAAAAAAGCTTCCCTAGGGATCTTGAGAGGTTCACAGCCTTTTTCAAAGTTCTGAATGGCAGATGTAATGACAACGAAATTAGCAAAAGAAAAAACTGAACAATATATTCTGCCGTTATATAAAAGCCATCAGAACATATACAGGATTCTTCAGAAATCTGTCCAAAATTCTTAAAAAGCAGAAAACAAGCAATATTTCCTTATAGCCTTCCCACTTGCTTTTTCTGTAGCGGCAGGCATCTTAAGAAGATCAAAGACATCATTTGGCACAGTAATTAAGAAAGCTATATTATTACTTTTTAATTAGTAGAGTTAGGCGATAACGTCCAACGGGAGCAATGAAATTATTCATGGGAAGAACCCATCGCAGCTTTGAGGCATAGAAACAGCGGTATCTAGTAATTATTGTGGCGTAATGAACTTCAACTCAATTCAACGGCGAAACCAAAACCGCAGCACCGGTGAGCGCAAAAAGCAGATGACCAGTATGACGTCACTGTTCAAAAGAATGATTACATAAGTGTAGTACTTTCACGTTTGTTAACGTATATGTGCGCCGTGCGCGCTCTAACTGCAAACGCAGCCGCATGCCCACACAACGAAGTCGGTAGATGCTTGATATAACGACACTAATTGATTCTTAATATCTCAGAAGAATGTGGCAGTTGCGCTCTTCCGTGTTTCGGTTTCGGTTTTGCCGTTGAATTTGGTTGGACTCCATTATTTCTGAATTTTTTATTAGAAGCCGCTTTTTCGAAATTTCAAAGACGCAATGGGTTCTTCGCATGAAGGACTTTAATTTTCCCGTTTGAAATAGCCGCCTAACTCTACTAATTAAGGAGTTGTGAAAATTCCTTATTTACTGTTCCAAATGATGTCTTTACCATCTTAAGATGACTGCGACTACAGCAGAATCAATTGTAAAAGCATCGAACAATTATCGTATTTCCCTGATTTCTGAGAATTTTGAACACATTTCTTGAAACACACGGCACACGTGGCTGATAATCACAAGGGCACGAAAGAAAACTCAATCAATCAATCAACTTTTTATTTCTCATTGAGAAATATGGGGGTAACGGAAAAAAAAGCCGCAGTACTGCGGCTTGACAAAGCTGCGGCCCCCAACAGAGTGCAGCAGCGAAATGAGCCAAGTAGAAGAAATGACTGTGCTGGAAATGAAACACATTTGGACTCATTGCACTATGACAGGAAGTGGCGAAATATAGCGGAAACTAGAAAAAACGTCAAAGTATCTGTTTCTAATAACTAAAACGAATAACTAAAAGCAGTGACTTTGTACAGTAACCGATACAATGTTAAATGCGAACACAGTTTAGAGAAGTGCAATATCTGATTTTTGTATCTAACGCGCTGGAGATGCATGCGTGAAACACGGTATATTCTTGAATGATCTGTAGTGCTCGGGTATACGTTCGAGATTGCACATCATCGTTTGCTTTTGCAAGCTACATGACTAGAGCAACTGAAAACATTCGGTAAGGTTCTACTACACACAGGCACCACTTGCGAGGAGCGCTAACATGCCAAGCCATTTTAGCCAATGGGATACCGTGATGGTAAGACAAGTAAATATTTAAAGTGGGTGAGTGAGTATACTGCTGCTAGCTTAATAGCGATTTCCGTGAAATAAAAACATTACTTTAATTTTGGTTGAAGCGTGATACTGAAAACACGTACTTTTTTTCTGGCTCTGATACAGTGTTGTTTTAACAAATAGAGATTTTTTATGAAAATTCTATGACAGCCAAGCTCCTGTCGTATTCGTACACGTACTCCTATGTCGAGGCGGAAATACTTCCCCCCAACTAAAATGACATTGATGAGATTAACACAAAGTCGTTAATTAAATGTTTAATTATTGAGGCAAGCTGTTCATATTTCAAAATTGTTTTTCGCCGCCGTTTATGGCATAACCCTTTTTTAGAAATCGTAGGAGTTGCACGTACTTCAAGATATTCATAAACAAATTTAAGAGAGAAATCGAAACTGAACACGCTGTGCCTCTGTTATATCAGACCGGCACCAGGCGTGACAAGTGAGGCAAATAGTTCTAATTGTAGGATAATGTGTAACATAAGGAAATTAAGTGTAGACTTATTTTTGCGCAAATGCGCTTTACAAAATTTAGTATTAATTCAAGCCAGAAGATAATGAATCCAAGGAACGCATAGGGGCCGTTCAGTGTACTGTTTTTTTTTTAAGTGTATTGTAGTATAGTTGTGATGCAGATGTGAAGGAACCAAATGGACGAAAAAGACAACGTGCTGTCGGCAGGGACCAGACCTGCAAGCTTCGTATTACGCGCCCGACGTTCTTACCACTTCAGCTACGGTGGCGGTCGTCCCCTCGTCCACTGATCGGGTATTTCAGTGCCTGAAACTCTCAGCGGCACTCCTAGCCATGACGGCGTGTGTGGAACACTCTATTTTTTGCCATATAGCGTCACGTATCACGTGTATCTTTACAGAGAGCACATGTGACCATAAAACTGTCGAATGCTACCGTAAGGCACCAAGTCAGCCGGAAGAAGATCCTCGCTACGAATGAATGAAGGAAGGGAATTTCAGAGCTCGTTTCGTTCTTTGAGGGAACTTTAATGACAGCCGGAAGATGATGAAGCCAAGAAATCTATAGAGATGTTAACTGTACTGTTTTAAGTCTATTGCAATAAGAAGGTAGTGAAGTTACCGACATTGTTTCGCTACTTCCCTGTATGTACTAATTGTAAGTCTGAATGGCCATGGTAGTACAGTTTCTAAATGCGCAGTTAGTGCCTGCAATAGCTGCATAGTTATGGAATGTTGTGAGACGCAGTACTTTAGAATAAGCACATACTACTCTTTTTCAAGATTGGATGATAATACTACTAAGAGTTAATGTGGAAACGTGCTCCTCCCGATGCTGCTAAAGTGTAATCGAGATGGTAGGATAGCAGCTCTAAATACGAGAGAAGGTGGTGAGACAATGCTTTGCAATAATTCCAAGTACACCATTCCAACCATCAGAAACGGTGAACCTCCGACCGTTAAATGTGAAGCCGAGGTATCAGTTTAAGCGGAGTGGCATGACTTTTGCTCTACTGCAAAACAATGTGTTTCAAGAAGCGCTTTCGTCATCAAGTCTAAGTGATATGTGAAAAAAAAAATTCAACCAGCTCCGCTTCGCGGAGGGCACCAATAAAACAGCAAAGCTTATGGCATTCCCTCCGTCAGGCTAACGCAATTTTATGTTTTCAAAGTCCTTCATGTAGGATGCATCACTGGTCTTTATTAAACACTCATTCTTAGGATTTGAGGTGGCAGTATAGCCACCACCTTTTCTAACCACAAAGTATCACGTGACAGTGGTGTGACTATGGTAAAGCGCACGCCATTTGTTGCGATAACTGTTGCCTTCTTCCATTTTAGTGGGAGTTGTCTTTAATAGGATTTACCTGATTTCTTTGGCACATTCCGGTTTGTTGGGCTAACTGGGGCCTTCATTTTTAGTGTACCAGTGGTGAGTGGTGGGATTTACCCAATGTCTGTGGAGCATACCAGTTTGTGATTGATGGATGGTGGAACTTTATTTATAGTCCTGAGAGACGCGACTAGCGCGCAGTGGGCTTCTCCCACGTTGGCACGGGCAGGCTAAGCCTGACCGCCGCATCGTGGGCTCTTTGAGAACGAGAACACTGCGTATTTGTTGCTGTTCCCGTACCGGGCCGCGTCTACAAAACAGCTCTCCCCAGGGACCTCTCCTACCCTGCTGACGATCGCAGCCGCCCTGGCCCGTCTTCTTTCCGTGTTTCGCAGCGGGTGCATATTGCGCGGAATGGGGGGAAACGATGATTTGTTCACGTTGTCTTCTTTGACAATCCCTGGTAATTGTCGTCCCAAAAACATTACCATGGACCCGGACGTGAAAGACTCGATCAAGAACAGATTCACGGTGAAAATTTTTTATAACCGTACAGGGCAACCAAGCTTTGATAGCACCAACTTGTTGTCTCTGACAACATGTTGGTGCTATCAAAGCTTGGTTGCAGCTAAATTTCTTTTCACGCGACGCAATTCAGGTTTCCGGAGAACTTTGCTAAAACATTAATATATACGGGTAGATGGTTTACAGTATGCTCAAGGATGTAAGCATGAAACCTCTAAACGAATTCTTACCTTCAAGAGTGTGTCTTAGAAGCCGAACATCTTTGACCTGCACGTGAAGACGTGAAGTAGAATACATTACGATTGCTTCATTGTGCTTCAAGGGTGCAACAAGAGGAAACACGCAGCTACTCCGTCATTTCGGCCGATTCATGCGAACCTCCTGTCCTTTAACGAATATGTGCTGATGCGCCAGGCCCGTAGCCTGGGAGGGGGCTAGCCCCCCCCGAAATTCTTATGGAGTAAGGTGTTTTACCGAGAATAAATAATGAAAATAGGTGGTTCTCAAAGTTTTCAACAGGTGCCCCCCCCCCCCCCCCCCCCGAAAAAAATTTCTGGCTACGGGCCTGTGAAGTGCCACAGTTCATCGCGCGCTAACAATCAATGAAAGCGAGTATTCAGCCGTTTGACATAGGAAAAGCTGTAATGCATTTTTATTCATCCTAGGCGCATTCTTCGCCTCAAAACCTGTTTCAAGTTATTGCTAGTGGGAACATGAATATCAGAGCTTCGTAATGTGCCGGCGCTGCGTAAATTTTTTCATTGGAGTGCTACTTTCTGGTGCGGGCGTTTTTGTTACTGAAACGACCATTTATGTAAATTTTTCTTGCAGGGTATATTACATGCCCCGTAGATTTGGGGGTATACGGTTCCGTAAGCTGGGGCAGTCTGGACAGACCCACGAAGTGTCGCTTTGACTTAGGGATTTTTTTTTCATTTTGTACGACACGCAATATTTTACTCAATTAACCTTTACATACTTATACTTGTTCAAATCACTCATTTTCGCTGGAAGACAGAATACTATTGTGATCCTTTTTGTTATACCTTAGCAACGACATATACGTTGCAATCAGCAGTGCTAAGCATTCTTAGACGGCACAGGCAAGAGATGACGACATGTCGTTGAAGTGCATCCCTAAAACACAATAGGCAATACAGTTAATATTTAAATTCTCTGCGAATGAGACGACTGAAGGAAAAAATGCTTGCTCACTCAGGTACTTGGGCCACTGACTAAAACACACTTGTAACAGCCTAACGAGTTCATTCAATAAAAGTAATTACGCACATTTGCTCATAGATAAGCTATGCTATTTTCATAATGCTCAACCACAACGATCGACAAGCATTAGCGCCAGTAAAGTTGTATCTGGTAACCAAGGGGTGTACGTCACTGACAACCGCAGTAAAACGATGGCGCCGACGGCATAATATTACAGCGAGAGCTTACACCGCTATGTTTACGTCTTCTAGAATATGCACGAGCTGAACGGTGGAGGGATTATACAGAGTATGCACGAGGGAACTGTTATGCCAAAGGCCATCCTTTACAGCAGTGACATCACGGTTGTTTGCTGCGCAAGAATGTAGTCGTTGAATATTCTGGACACAAAATGTTAAGCCCAGCGCAGCAATATTCGCCAATAATAGCTTCGTGGAGCACGAACCACGGCTAAATGATCGCGCAGGGCTAAGACTCTCTATTTTCGAGTACTCTATGTTTGGTTTAAAATTGGAGACCAGCGAAGCGCGTACTTGTGACGAGAGTGAAGTGAAGACAAAATTCGCGCATATAAAATCCGTGGTTTACGACACACTGCTAATGAGCTTGAACGCGGGGGGCAATAGAAACTAAAGCACTTCACACTCGCTTATAAGCGACTGATCGCTAATCCAGTTCAGTCAAAGAATGAGCGCACTCATTACTGAACACTCGGAATAGACAACATGGGCAAAAATAGTGCTCATTTTACCAGGCTGAAAATGCCGAAGGTGACTATCTGGCACGCCGTCTCCAAAAGGCACATTGTTTCAGGAACTCGATACGGCGACTTGCCTGCGATTTGAACCAAATATTGTAAAAGTCACATGGTATGTAAAATGCAAATAAAGAAGCAATTCTTGTGCATAATGCGTGAGTTGCTTTCAAAACAGCTCACGAAAACAGTGTCCCTAATGCAGACAAACCTTGGATTCCAGTGACAATCACGTCTTTTCACTGATATTAAGGTATGGTATTTTGAAGAAAATGTAGCGGTTCGTAAGCGCACGATATTTCTTGCAACGCGAGCCCCGAGCAACAGTGTTGCTTGTTGCGCAGCACTTCGACATCACCAACCAACTTCCGGTTCAGATTTTAAAAAAGTGCAAGAAAACTGAATTACAGAAAAAGTGTGACTTTAGGTAAGGTTGATGATACGACTTGAAAGCATAATTTCGGCTTGATATAGATTCAAACATAGCCCATTAGGTGTCAATGTCGGAAGTTAATGCCCACAGTTGGCTACAGGGAGGTCAACCTTCACTACTATAAAGTAAAACATCCCCTATTTACATAGGGACAATTGGACTGATCGGTCATGACATGATCCACATGACATGTCGTCAGTTACGTCAACATTAACGATGAGGGTGTGATCCACATGTAGAAAAAAAAAAGAAAGAAATGAAAAAAAAATAAAAAAAATAAAGTAAACGTAAATGAGTAACCCAAATAAATTACAATTAAGACGAGAAAAACAAATTCTTGGCTCATACGAGAATTCTGCGCTAGCGCTTGTGGCCACCGTTTTCTGGGCATACAGTGTGACCCTCATTGTATAAGCGAGATGTTTACTGACGATAACAGTCAAGCCGAGGTGAGGCGTTTAACAAGCTGAACAGTAGCCATGGTAACAAGCAGAACAGCACTGTGTCCTTCGACCTTTTGTGTCCCGGTCTTGTGTTGTGCTGTGTTCTTTCAAGAAACTATCGAACTATCCGAAAATTTTCAGAAAGGAAATAGCTCTCCTGTCGTATTTTGACATTTTCCTCTCTGAAAACAACAACACTGATTTTCACAGGGTTTTTAAGATACTGCATGAGATATCGGCAGAAAAACACCTGGGAAGTTATTTTCAATATCTTGCCGTACTCTGAAAGCCTTGTGCAAAATCTGTTATCGCCTGGAAAATAGCTACATGAATCTTAAATACGTTTATATGATACTTCTAAAATGGTTATTCCGAACGCTTATGACCTACGTACAATACTAAAGTCAGCCTGCCAAATCCATCGCGTGTATGTGCAAGAAATTTAAACACAGTTTATTAATTCTTACAAAATCAGATTGCTTGTGGTTAGGCTTGATGATTATTGCCAGTGTTGATCTTCCTTATTTCGACAGTGAATTACTAACCGGTGCGCAACAAAGAACTGGCAGGACTCATGTCTCGACGAGTGCCGGGCTTGCTTCGACTATAGTACTAAGACAATCTATCAGAAAAAAACGCCATTCTTCGACCGCTGAAACACGTCGTGGATGAAGCGTGAGTTGCAACAACGGTACCGTACGTGGTTTTCGGGAATAATGATGGAAATTACTGCTCATTCCTGACGTGCCATTTCAAATAGAGCGATCACCACTATAAACAAAGCCGGCTTACGGCTATAATCAAATAATTATCTATACCAGTTCAGCCTCCTGTCTTTTCTATTAGCTTTCTTTCTTTTTCAGCTTCATTCAGACTTCTCCTGCTTCTACACATCGCTTTACGAAACGCTCCGACATTTATGAATCCACGACAAGTTACCGTTTACATTCACTTCAAAATACAGCATAAGATGGCCTCAGGATATCTACTAGCTACTGCATAAATACACTAAGTGCTTGGTTGCATTAGTGCTAATACTGTTTGTTACCAACTTCGACTGCTACAATATTTTGTGGCAATGGACGCAGCTTTATGCGTTTAAACTTTCTAGAGATGCAGCTGCGCGTTTCGGTAGAGCTGGTGCCTTAAATTAAAGGCGCACGTGTGAAATGCAGCAGACGGCACACCGGTGTGCTAGTGTCACTGCTTTGGTACTCTGCGTGGCTGTCCTTTAGCATGAAACTGATTTAAGCTCCTAATTTCTGGGGGTTCTCGGAGTTGCTTTCCGTTCATCCTGTGACATTCTGATTTGTAACATTTGCATTCATTGCTTCGCCCTTGCTCCGAAACTGTGGATCTTTTTGTAGTAGTCAATTTCTTTTTTGGGCCCTCAGTGGCAAGCACCTACTTCAGCGTTATAATATTAAAGGATTACCGTGGGGTGAAACTGCAAAGGCATCACTATATTTATTTAGCAATAAGGTTTTGGAGTTGGGCAGTTACACCAATGGAATAAGACGTAAATGTCTGAGACGAGACGAAAGACCACAGCTTACCTTGCTTGGTGTTCCTGTTGTGGCCGTTCTTCTTCTTTCTCCTGTTTGCTGAAAATCGTGCTCGAACAAGAATGGTGGAGCCATTATCACGGTCATCTAGTCAAGTTACTCTTCGCAGTTCTAATCTTCCCTTAAAGAGTCACCTTAACATTTTTGTAAACTGATTTTTATCAACTTGTAATGAACTTGCAGTTATAGAAGCATTTAGGACGGGTAAGTACATCAATATACGTGGATACGAATACATTATTTTGGTATTTTATTCCCAGAAGAATGCCGCTGTATCGCTGCCGATTGCATCAGCGCCTATAGTGTGAGAGGTGAAATCATTTATGACCGAAATTACATCATTAAGTGTTACTCAGTAATAAAACCGCTAAGATAAACTAAAATAGCGTCATTGCTATTTTGTATCCGTCTCCTCTCTAGCAAACAAAGAAGCGCCTCCAGTGTGTCCGCCGCAAGAAAGCTGCGGCAGAATGAACGTGCCCTCCGTGAATAACTCCGCCGTAGCTAGCAGCCGGAGGTATTCGCAGATGTCACGGAGGGAGCTACAGCGAGTGGATGGACACTTGAGTCAGTTTTAACGCGATAGCGTTAAAGAGCTCGTTTCGCAGAAATTCCGGCGTCGGCGTCGGCGTCGTTGGTTGTGAGCGAAAAATCATCATCTTGTCCGTGACCGAACAATCGAGAAAGATGCAAATAAAATAAATAATAAAAATTTTCGGGTCTGAGTGAGGATCGAACCCGGGTCGTCTGCGTGGCAAGCAGGTGTTCTACCACACAGCCATGCATCTGCTTGGAAATACTGTGAAAAAAAAATCGGGGGGACCCTTAAGCTTCGCCTTTAAGAGTTGAACGCGATAGCGATATCCCGTCCCTACTGCGTACTTCAATCACTTAGTGCATACTATGTAATGGGTAGTATGGTTTAAACCAGGAGAAATTATGCGCGGCAAATGTGGGAAATGTTTTCGAACTTGCTATGCACTCACTAGGTGGTGTTAAGGGAATACGCGCAGTAAGGTGTGTGCCGTTTGTAATGGGTGGCTGGCTTTAAACTATGGAATCGTTATGATAGTCACATATTCTGACGCCCGATGGCAATTTACGCTTGTACCACGCAATATTCCTGGGATATTACATGTTATATTGCGACGGCTATATAAAGGACGCTTGCGTTTGCGAAGCATGGAAGTTTGCGAAGCATGGAAGCATGGAGGAATGTACCTTCTTATTCAGATATGCCAAAAAACTACCTAGTTCATCATTCAGGAACTTACCAATGTCATCCATGCATTTGTAGTACCTCTAGTACTGTGAGGTTAGATCACTGATGCGCCATAGGCATCAAAATGAAAAGGCATCTTGATCTTGAGCAACAATTTTCCGACGGAAGCAGCTTATTTAGAGCCAGGCGAGCCAAACAGATTCGTGAAAATATTTACTTAAAGTGAATTATAGTTTGGGAGGTTTTATTATTTACTAATAGCGTTGCGAACATGGTAAGGCGCAAAGTGTATATATCTGCTACGTAAGGAATTTTTTTCTAATCGCTTCCATTGTGGCAGAAACGAGGTGTGGCAAAGCATGGAAGTTTAATTGCTCGACAACCAGAGGGAGGTGGAGTGTTTGTTATAACGTGGTTCGATAGAGCACCGCAAATGCTTTGCAGAAACGCATTAGAACACGCGCCATCTTCAATTCAAGTCCGCCGAAAGAATTAAAACTTGAAACATGGTTACCACGTTTCCATATCAAGCGTTCTTTGGTGACGTACTAATCACCTTTATCGTTATGAGCCGCATGGAAAGCAACACCGAAGTTACCTTCAAGTGGCCATAATGACAAAGCGCGGTCGCCGAGCACAAAAGTGTGAGTAGCACTAGATGCCCAAGCGGAAAGGTACCTGCTTCACATCAACGCGTGAGGTTCTTATTCTTACATCACCAGTAATCGTGGCTCAAGCACGAACTCAGTGGTCCAATTGATATCACTCACGAACGTACATGTCCGTCTCGCGAAGTCACAGATATATTTTAGAAGACCCCTTTCCCAGTTGGTTGTAGTGGATGCTTAAATGAATTGCTCAATTCAATCTATTTTACCTATGGGACGAACAAATAAGTAAACTGTTGGAAATGGAATGACGCTTTGAACTAGAAGAACTTGGATTTGAAAAATAGAATCACGCGCGGTGATTATTGCCTTCCTAACGCGGAGAGGCAAAGATGGAGAGTATGTATCCGACTTTGTCGTCACTGTATGTCGTCACTTTGTCGTCAGTGTGACTTTGTCGTCAGTGTGACCAATTGTTCAAAGGTGGCGATATTTGAACAAGACTTTACAGCTGTATAACAGATACGTTGCTATGGCATAAATGGTGGTGTGAATTCGTGGAAGTAGCGAGTCGGGTACCACATAGCAGGTTCGGGGAAAAGTTTATTCGACAGTAGCTTCACTTAATATCGATTGATGTCTGAAGAGTGAACGAACAAAAATTGTTTTGTTGAATCAAAATATAAATGTGTACGAGTCCAGCCTAGTTGGGCAATGTGGCCGCGTATACCTCGATCCTCCAGATGATGAACCGCTGCAAAGAGAAAATAGGGTAGATAAGGTCCCCACGAGGATATCAAAGAGCGTACATAGAGTTTCATTAAACACACACACACACACACACACACACACACACACACACACACACACACACACACACACACACACACACACACACACACACACACACACACACACACACACACACACACACACACACACACACACACACACACACACACACACACACACACACACACACACACACACACACACACACACACACACACACACACACACACACACACACACACACACACACACACACACACACACACACACACACACACACACACACACACACACACACACACACACACACACACACACACACACACACACACACACACACACACACACACACACACACTCGTTGCTAAAACCGTGAGTTTTGGCTCCACCATAATAAAATGCTTTCCCATGTGAACAGTACAGCTATCGCACATACACATTTGCAATTTACATTAAACCGACTTCAAAAATATCACAGGCATTCGGAAAATTGAAGCTGTATTAGCGACAATGACCAATGATTATAGATTAAGTATCGACTCACTTGGATGGAGAACAAATGCTACAACGACAGTCGGAGAGCAGGTGAATGCGCGCTCTTATCTCTCTCTCTGTCTCTCTCTCTCTCTCTCTATATATATATATATTGTTATTAAGTACACAATGAATTCACCACGTGGTAAAGATTTAACATGGCCGGTCAAAGCAATGCGTATTACAATAGTGCGGACAAAAAAAAAAACTATTTATACGCATTTGTTCGGTGATTAAAAGGAGACATGTTCAACTCATGATGATGTCTGGTGGATATTGGTTTAGCGGATTGATGTTATTGCTGAGTAAAATAAATTATGGGCAGTGAATGAGAGTGTAAAGAAGCTTTAAAGATTCGACGTGACAACAAGAAGAGAGAGCTGTAAGCTGAAGGCTAAGAAGATGATAACTAGGTGAAAAATACCATGTAAGATATTTTTGTGCGGATTCCATTACAGAGCCGTTCTCGAGTATTGGACGAACCAGAGTTTTATAAGGCAGGAGTCTTGTGTTAGTTGGGGCAAAACGTAGAGTATGTTATAGGTACCCTAGTCGTTTAAGGGCATGGTTACACGACTTCAATGTGATGCGACCAAGACAGATCCTTATTAAAGAAAGCACCTAAAATTTTGTATACAGACACATTGCTAGAGGTGAACCGTTAAACGAATAACCAAACGAAGAAGAAAGATAGCGTTAAGGAAATGACATGGAGACAGCTTTCCGGAAGTTAATTTGCATCTGCCAAGTATCACACCATGACTAGATTGATGCAAATGAATCATGTATCTACCTAGTCCACTTGTAACAATACTCAAGTGCCACGAAAATTTCATTGTTGTAACCGATAATTGCTATAAACGGGTTACACGAACAAAAATGCGAAATAGGAGGATGGCAGGCTGTCGTGAGAAAACTGTATTATCAGATGAGATATGCGAAGAGACATAAGTGGTAAGGCTGACAAAGCACCCAATTTTTCAGACATGCTTGAAAATTTGGACGCTTTCCCGGCGCGGCCGCAAGCCACATAGAGCCATTGTACCATAACGTCTGAAGTCTCGGACGCTGATACCCATCCAAATCTCAATATTTTAACTCAAACTGCATGTGTGTAGATGTGTAAACAGAAGCAAACACGGCTGCCGCGCCGCAGCGGATTTCAAAAGTTGGCTTTTTCTGCAGTGCCCCACTACTATGCGGTATAGCTTACCGCGGATTCGATGGGGCGCCTGGGGACGTTGAGGTTGTGGGTGGGGGGTTCAGCAGCTTGAATTTCTGATTTTCTTCTTTCTTTTCAAGGATTTCTGGTTCCATTGCCTTTCGGCACCAACACCCAACCACCAGAATTCATTGGTATAGCCGTTAATGCAGCATGCGGGCATTGATGTAAGCGGGTTATTCAACCATAAAAAACAAACAAAAGTTGATGGTGCAGCAGCTTCTCATTGTTATAACCGATATATTATTAAAAGCGGTATCGTTATAAGTGCGTTCTACTGTTTATTATTTGCCCATGCGGACCCTCCAGGTTACGCTCCTCTGTCTCTCTCCTGGGTCTTTTTTTTTTCATGTTTTTAGCTTTGCGCCCAAATTAACATGTTTAGCAAAGGCTCCAGCTTTGAGGCTTAGAAGCTCGCTACGTCTTCAAAACTCATCCTGTGTCTTTTCTAAGCACTATCTTCCAATAATTAAAATGGCCTGGTGCGCCACTGCTGCATATCCGTATTTCGTATTACATTGCTCTAGACGTGTCTTGTATATTCAATATTTCATTTCTTATTATTTTGTTGGTTTCGTAGATGGGCGGCTAATATAAGTCCTGAAGAAAAAAAAAGGCTTCACTGCACCATCACTTTCGTAATCTTTCGATATTGTCCACACACTAAACCGATATCATTTTTTGTCTAAACTGCAAAGACTATGACTTAGA
>JALIZH010007161.1:0-13731 GCA_030522465.1 Rhipicephalus appendiculatus
ACACTGTATAATGCCTAGATAATGATGTAGTGCCTCAGATATGCGTAATATTTATTTTTTTATTCGACCACGCTGAAAGTATGATCGCACACACCAGTTCAAGTTTGGTGGCCTTTAGGCATGGAGTTAAACTTTGGCCGGGTGGCTGAATCGTGTGACGTGCCGACAAACAGAGAAAGAGACAGACAGACAAAAATTTCTCCGTTTAAATATCCCAAGAAAGACTATCGTCTTTAATATAGCCTAGAACGTATATAAAAAATCAATTTTAAAGTTTATGCCACGCGACTGAGCGAGATGCGGAGCCACTCACGACGCCGACACTAACGCGGGGGCAATGCAAAGAAACCTACGGCACGAGTTTGTGTTGGCTGGTTGCTGGCACGCTCCTTGCGCTTGCGCTACATGCGATTCCTTCCTCCGTGCTTGCGGCTATGCGTGTGCTGGCTGTGAGTGCGCCGCGCACGTTCGCGCGCGGCGCCCACGTCACAGTTTTGCGTGGTCACGTGGCCAGCTGTGTTTACCTTGCCTCCGGAACTACTGCTCCCTAGCACGGTGCTCTTTGAAACCGAATGTTAGACTGGGTGCTCTAGAGAAGTCTCCAAATAAGTAACCATCGCGCATCCGCGCAAACGAGGTTTCCAGCCGTGATAAGTAGGTCATAAGCACGGGATCACGTCGCGCGTGATCATATTACGAGCTGGCAGCTGACTAATAATCGCTCCCATACTACCTGAAAGCATCAAGTATGGCAGAACGAGACCCTCGCTATGAATGAAGAAAAGAAATGTACATTTAAGAGCTCGTTTGCAGATGTGCACTTCTTTCCTTTATTCATAGCGAGGGTCTCGTTCTGACAGCCATGATGCCTTCAGGCGGAAGGCGAGCTCAGTGGTGGAGCATCGGACGCGTTATTCGAAGGTAGCAGGTTCGGTCCCTGCCGGTGGCAAGTTATCTTTTTCGTCCACTTTCCTTTCTTCACATTTAGATTACAATTATTTCTAATAGCTTCCCCTATACTTGCCTTGGCATCATTGTCTGTTAGTTCTCATTAATATTGTGTATAACAAAGCAAACGAGCCCTTGAATGTACACTTCTTTTTCTTTATGTCACTTTATATGACTGAATTTATATTATATGGGGCAACACTCGGACAACGTATGGTTACTCACCCGTTCGATACTCAGAGCTTTGCCCACTCGTCATGATTAACTTCGTGGAGATGCGTGGATTTTGGTTTGGCATTTCTTGGGATAGCATTATTTAGTAATAATTACAATCTGCGCATGATGAATTTTGTCAAACGCAATTACAAAGACTGATTTTGGACCCAATCCCACTGCTTATCTTCAGGTGCTATACTACACCCTTCAAGGGGTCCTACGTATGCATATTGTTTCGCCAAGAGCTAGGATAGTCTGTTGAGGTCGACGAAGCAAAAACAATAAAAAAATTAGAGCTCGTTTATTTGTTTGACGCAAAGTTAATTAAAACCAGCAGATAATGAACCAAGGAAAGTATAGGCCACGTTAATTGTACTGTTTTGATTGCATCGTAATAATTGCAATATAGATGTGAACAAAGAAAAGTGGACGAAAAGGCAACTTCCGTTGGGAGGGACAGAACCTGGAACCGTCGCATTACCCGCCCGACGCTCTTACAAATTGAGCTACGGTGGCGGTCGTTCCCTCGCCCACATTGTGGGGTACATATGTGCATGCAAACCTTGGGCGTGTTAGTCAGCGCTGCTCGCAGGCATGACGGCGAGGTGAGTTGTTGCGGAGTACTGCAAAGCACTGAAATATTTTTTCGAACTCATGAAACACCACGAGCTAATTAAATTAAACCGAACTCTTCTTATGAATTACTCGCATCGTGTGGTATTTTATTACATTTTATAGAATAATTGAAGCAAATAAAAATTGCTTGAAATAACACTTCAAAAAAACCCCCCAAAACGCGCTTGAATACTTGAAAGATTGTTGGTAAAGCAAAATCAAGTGGGCAATAATACACAACTACTTCCCGGCATCAGTACAAGAAATCTGCATGAACGTAAGGAGTCAAATGAGCAGCACGCGTTTTTTTTGTTTTTTTTTTTGTACGCATTCTCGGTTTCGCGCAATGCGCAATCTTCTCTGTTTTGCCACATGCGCTCAGCGTTACATGTACGATCGTAATTCATGCTTGCCGCCACGGTGTTCCCTGACTGATTTTTAGTTGACCAGTATTGAGTGCCGTGGTTTATTCAATTACTGTAGCCCATATGTGTGGTACAGAAGAAGAGAGAGCTTTGGTGTGGAATGTTAAACTTTATTCATGTCCTGAAGATGAACCCTTAGGTTGACGCAAAGGGCTTCCACTTTGGTAGAGCAAAGTTTAACCTTACCGCTGTATCGTGGGCCTTCTGGAAGGCCTGTGCTTGATCTGAGAAAGCTCCACTGTGAAGGACGCTTTGCCACCAGCCTATTTCCTTGTCACAGTCTGTGAAAGCCACAGGACACTGCCAAAGCATATGGTCTAGAGTAATGATGCCATTACATATCTCGCAATTGATTTCCGTCTCTGTCTGGTATATCTTGCTACTACAGTTTGGATTCGGGTAAGCTCTGGTCTGTAATAATGTCAGAGTCACCTCTTGAGACCTGTTGAGCTTAGCGTGCGGCACTGGGAATTTCCTAATATTCATGTAGTAGTGCTTTGTGACTTGATTATATATTAAGAAGAGAGATTTATTGAGTGCTCTTATTAGAGAGGAGCCGTTAAGCATTCATTATGCCAGTAGTCATCGGCAGTAGTTTCATGACTATGAAACGGCACGCGCTGTCTTCGTCTTCACATTATGCGTCGCACCCAGAGCACGTGCTGCCGTTTGTGTGGCATGGAATGCAATAACTATCATAGGCGCACGCACTAGGACAAGGAGAGAGAAGGAAGAGATATAAAGAACAAGAAAAAAATTTTTTGGCGACAAAGCTTCTTAGTGAGGCGGGACTCGAACCCGCGATCCGAAGGCGAGCGTCGTAGTCACTCGGTTATCCAGGCGCGCTATAGCAGAGCGTAGAATAGCCTTGAAAAGTGTAGTACAGCAAGAGAGCTGGAAAGAGATGTGAGGGTGAGGAAGAAGAGAGTAAATCATAGTGTAAAAACAAAGATAAAGAGGGAAATTACGTAACAACTACTCACGTCAGAAATTCCTGCCAAAACCACTTAACATCAAGTAAAACCTACTCAAGTGACAAGTCCCCGCTGATGCCTCGTCAAATCGCGTAATGCTAGTCCCGTGACATGTTCTTCTAAAAGCCACGTAAAATCGCACAACATCAAGTTACCTGGCAAGTTATCCCAATGAAGATCACGTAAAAACTTCTCACGTGACATGTTGCCGCAAACACCACGCGAAATCACGCAACAGCTAGTTCCCGCCAAAACCGCAATGAATCCCATAACATCTGGTCACATCACATGATATGTTCCCACCAAAACCACGCAAAGTCGCGGAAAACTTAGCACCACTTAGCAAACCTTAGCAGTACCTTGCAAAGCCTCGCAAGAATGTAGCCATATCATAACAAGCTAGGTGACCATCAGCTCCGCTGTGACTCAGTCTTGCGAGACTACAGCAAGCTGGTCACATATTTTTTTTAGACAGCCTTAACTAGGGTTGAAAGTTGGGCGAGTTGGTAGGGTAACATCCTCAGAAAAACTGCGCAGCAGGACGAGAAACAAAGAAAGAATGGACAGCTTGCAAAATAGTTATGGCGCATGCGCGAGCAAGTTTATTTTCCACCAGATAACCTCGACCACAGACTGGCACGCAAACAATTTTTTCCATTCACCGTTTTGTCGTACCCGCGTGCCTTCAGTAAAAGCACAGTGAGCCTGGAAAGCAGTCTGTGCACGAGAGTTTTTGGTTGGAAAACAACCTTGCAGGAAAGCCGCCTTGCAGATTTTTGCAAATGGTCAATTGACGAACACTGCGCTCGTGTTCGTCAATTCTTTCTTTGTTTCTCGTCCTGCTGCGCAGTTTTTCTGAAGAGCCTTAACTGTCTGTTGTTTTCTAGGAATACTTGTGCAAGATAGTTTTCCACACACACAGACGGTTTGCCCTAGCCATGCATTGCTTCGCTATAAAAACAAATATCTACGTATATCACCAGACCTGTGCAAAAATCGGTGTATCAACATACACGTGCCTGTTGCAAGGTGCTCGCGTTGCATCTCATCGAACTCATCATCAGGCCGAATCACCACCGAATGAAAATATGTTTGGCTGGGCTTGCTGAGCTTCGCGACGTTCTTTCTTCCCATAGCGTATGCATATTTACTATGTGCAACAGAGGTAATGGAGAATGCTGGCTTTTAAAAAATTGAATATTAATACTTTTCGACGTGTGAGACTCTAACTCCGTTATCCTCTAACGTTTCATCAACAGCACTTTCATATGGCAGTATAACTAGCTTCTACATTTGTAATTTCAACAAAATGCAGAATAGGTGCTTTTTCCTTACTTGGTAGGTTTCCCTTAAACATGGTGTAAATGTTCAAAAAACACATGAACAAGTGTGATCCGCGCAGAATAACAAATATGTTTTTCTTCAATTTCTTACCAGCATCAGTGTTTACGGTATTTCGTTGTTAAACGCGGCACTACGTCTTGACCGTTGTCAGACGCTGTGTGCGCTCTCTTTTTTGTTTCCTTGTCCATGTTAGGTCTGCTAGCTGACCGACACAAACGAAGAAGTTGTTCTGAAAAACAATGCGGTATTTAAAACTTGTAAATATGGCCAGTCACAAATGTCTCTAAAGTATATGGACCTCTTGATAAAGCAACTCATGAATTTCAGCAGTTTCTTTTAATGTCCTGCTACTGCCTAAGGTCATTTCTGGTGCACACAGTAAAAGCAGTAATGTGAAGTCTGTAAAAGAATGCGTCATGCTTTTCTGAAGAGCTCCATCCCACACTTTTCCAAAATTGCCGCTTTTTGTTGTGACATCGTTACATTGCCCACATCGATGCTTACCTTTCCGTATTCCGCTGAACAGTGCCATGCATATATATCACAATAAAGTGGGGACTTGTTCAGTACCTACGTTATGTTCCGATGATGTCAGTTTATGAATATAAGAACTTCAGGTTGCATAGTTGAAAATATATCCTTCGTACATGAGCGGAATCTGCGGCAGTATTGATTACAAGAGGGCATTGCATTGTAACGCTGTACAGAGCACATCGATGAACCAGTCTGAACTAAGGAGAAATGGGAAGAAGAGTTGTTGCGGAACTTTGATAATGCGCTTACGACGCTGTATTGCCCAAATGTGATGAGCCCCCTTTATAATTCCGCTTGTAAGCTCACAAATATTTTTTTAGATGCGAAGCATCTTATGCTCGGGGCAATGTCCGTCCGGCGTCCCGCGTCCCTCCCGCGTCCCGCGTCCGGCCACTTTCATGAAGTAGGGAAGCACCCATTATGGCTTAATCCGTCCCTCATTCCCGCGTCCCACACCCCACAGGGCATGCGCGTTCCCTCCCCTTTCTCCTCTCCAACGCTCACCCCCTTTCTCTCCTCTAGGAATCCTCTACTCTACGGAGCGGCCCCCGCGTCCCACACCCCCACAGCGCATGCACGTCCCCTCCCCCTCTCTCCTGTAGAAATCATATACTCTACGGAGCGGCTCCCGCGTCCCACAGCGCATGCGTATCCTCTCCCCCTCTCTCCTCTAGGAATCCTCTACGGAGCGGCGCGCACGACAGGTGGTGCGACAGCTGTATACTCCGCTGGAGGCGCCACGGTAGTTCCGCGGTATGAAAATGACGGAGCGCGCGCGCCTCATTCTCTCTCCTATGCAGCACCGCGATGAGTGCCCGGGCCGCTACCGTGAAACGAGAGCGTCGATGTTTCTCCCGCTCAAGCTAACAATCTTCCCGCTGCTTCGCATCCACACATGGTTCCCTTTAGCGGGAGATGGGGAAGTTTTTTTGATAATGTAAAGTAATAATAATATTAAGGAGAAGAAGAAGAATATCTGGAGTTTACGTGCCAGGAGGAGGAAGCAAACAGAAAGGGAGAAGGCAAGGTGGTTAACCAGAAAGACTTCCGGTTGGTTACCCTACACTGGGAGATTAGGGAAGGGGAATAGAAAGATGATAAAGAAAGAGGAGGGAAGAGAAGGAAAAGAGAGAGAGACGCAGTGAATTCACTGCAACGTGTCGAGCTGCACTGCAAGTCAGAGGCGTTCACACAAGTCCGTCGTCCTGAAAAAGCAATGTTTGCGAAACTGACGAAAATATCGAACAGCTGTTGTGCCACTGTCCTCGTTTTGCCTCAGAGAGACAAGTACTTGCCAACGCATTGCGGTGACTGGATGATCGGTCACTTTCTCTGCAAGTGCTATTACAGCACTGTCCACATCTACCGACAGCCCACAAGGCAGTGAAAGCCCTCTTGTGTTTACGTGCCAAAACCACATTATAATCATGGGGCACGCCTTAGGGGACTGGTGCGGAAACTTTGTCCATCTGGTGTTCTTAACGAGCGCTACCATTGCACAGTACACGGGAATAAATGCGACCGCTGGGGTTGGACCGTAGCCGCTACACCACCGTGACTGACGTATAATGTAAAGTCAATGTTTGTCCAGAAGTTGCGACAGACATTGATTTCAACTGAAGCAGGCATATCATTTACAGATATTGCTTATTTATTTATTATTTTCTTTACAACATACTGCAGACCCAGTAAGGGTCCAAGCAGGAGGGACAGAAGAGTACAATGTAAACAGATATAAAAAAGGAACAAATACTAAGATTGAACAATAGCACAATTCATTCACAAGATGTAAAAAAAATATAGCACGAAAATGAACAACTTGAAGCCGAAAATAACAACAGTATTGTAAATGCGCAACAATATTTTAAGTCAAAATAATATATTAGCAGAATAACAAGAGATGCACAAGGAGCAGCGACATATTGAAGAAATAATTGCATCAATAGCGTCAGTGCTGCATAAATTAGCTACGGATGAGTCGTTCTAGTCAGCTATCTCTTTACGGCCTGACCCACACAAACGTGTGGGTCAATGAAGACACTCACGAAATGGCACCTGTATCAGTTACGATTTCATAGCTCTCTGCCGCTAAAGTCAATGTTTACGGGATTATATCTGTTTCAGTAGTTCAATAATTTCGACACCAGAGGGCGAGTAATCTTCCACGAAAAATGCCGTCGGAGCACGTGCGCCGACAACAGCTACCTCATACATGTACATAAACGCTTCTTCTTGTTATACTTTTTTTATTGCGATAGCAATTATATGGACAGTCTCGACGGGTTTTTGCCGTTGCCGTTGCCGTCGCCGTCATGTCGCGTATGAAGTCCAAATTGATAAGAGCCCCCTGCGCATCGTACGTTCCACCAGCGGGTTATAGCGGGCGAGGGGGGAGCGATGAACGCGGCTGAAGCGGAGATCACAGAGCCGGCCCGTCTCCGTCGCTCCGAGAAGCATGCGATAAGATCCCCCCAACTGTTCAACCGGCCCCGCCCGGCGTTCGTGAGCGTAAAAAAAGACGCGAGGGGGGGGGGGGGGAAGTCCCTCGAGAGACCTTCGATTTTACGAGCGCGGTCGTCGCGGGCGCGCGCGTTATCTCCCCTTCTCGGCCGCCGACAGCGGGGGGGCCGCTATGCCCTTCTACGTGCTACGCTCTCAACGCGAAGAGAACGTTTTTTAGAGTTGCGTGAGATTGGATTCAGAAGAGTTATCTGCCAGCCTCACTTCGTGTAACATTACAATTTGTTGCTATCGCAATCATTGCTTCACCCTTGCGGTGAAACTGTGACTTTTTTTCTGGAGTGTATGCATATGAAAGGAATATTAAGACTTGAAAAAACGTGCGTCGCTAAAAAAATTTACCCGTTCTTACCACACACGCCGTGTACTCACGGGTTAAAAAGCCACCCACACGTTTGAGCGGGCTGGGTTTTAGTCCTCGTCAAATGCATGGCAGAGTTGCGCAGGTTGGCTCTTTCGCGTGCGGTTGCGCCGGCGCATTCTGTTTTTTTTTTTATTGCGAATAGCTTTCTTGGCATCTTATTGGCACTTCTTTGGTTGGCGTTTCCTGATATTTTCTTATATCTGAAGTTAGCGACGCGAAGTGATGTGCGTGAATTGTGATCACTATTTACGAAGAAAATATTAGTTTTGTGAACGTGTTGTGACAACATGCATTATATTTCAATGAATTAGATTTTATATTGCCTATCATATAGAGTTTCGGTATCGCCAGTGAAATCCTAAGGATAATAAGTAACATTCAGGGTTAAAATTGTCAAAATTATCTAACTTAGGGAACAAGCTCCTGGGGGCGCTGAATTTTCTTTTTTTCACATGCCAAGATTTTCAAACCAGAGAATGAAGAAGACATAAAAGAGATATTGAGCCTCCTTATGTCTTGCGTCAGAATTGGGTAGGGACCACATTGACGAATTGACATAGATTCATGTTCGTGATTCGAGCCAACTTAGTGATGAAAACTGTAGTATGGAAGGCGAGTTTTTTAGCAGTCGCCGCCGTAGTAACTGGGTCAGGTGACCACTCACCCTATCCTGTCAGTTTCAGTGAAATTGATGTCTTTTGGAAGAAGACACACTCGGCTGCAAAGCCTCACCTGCTTGGAAGTGGTGAGACAGCCGACGTTCTTGTTGTTGTCAAGACTCATTTGCCGACTTTCTCACAGTAATTTAATGCAACGATCTTTGAAGTTACTGCTGACAAAACGGCAGTGCGCCCTAGTTTTACACATAGAACAACTTTGCAAGCAAGTGTGCAAAAGATCAAGCAGCTTTAGGTATGTGCCTGATCATGAGCTGTACCGATCTCTGAGGAACTTTGCTCGTCACCAGGCGCCCAAGAATTGAAAGCGGAAAGAAAAATGTGCCACAAGATCAATCCTTAGACGACTTTACTGGACTGTAAAAGGCGCCCGGCATAGCCAAGTGATTAGACTCAGCTATACGTACCACTGGTGATCAGTATACAGCTTGACATATGCACACCACTGCAGGCTGTCAAGTGTAGCTTCTTGTTCAAGGACGCGTTGTATGAAGTGCAACTTATACCTGTGCCTCACAAGTGACACACAATACTCTAAAATGTTGCATTCGCAGCGCCGACCACGCATTTTGAGCTTTGTCATAGCCGTTATGAGTGTATTCCTCACTGCAGTGAATCACATGCATAAAAGCCCGGCCCGCACATATGTGCGGTTCTGTTTTCTGGGCCAAAAACTCCAATTCTTACAGTTTAACCTTTGAAAACTGAATTACAATAGAGAAAACATCAATAATTTTTGAGCAAGTTAGCAATTTTTCTATTATATTTTTGTCGGGCAGGAAAGGTCTATGTTACGGGGAAAGAAAGAGTATTTGAAAAGGTTAGTTTTTGTGATATAAGGCGTTAAGGATTCTGCGTGGTGATGTCTCGTTCGGCGTGCTACAAGTGGCTTCAAGAAGGGATGTGGACTAATGGAAAAATGGTTGTTCTTCAGCAAAAAAATGAATTTATGTCTATGATTTTTCCTTCCTGTTTTCAATGTTTGAATGTTATTAGCTAGCATAAGGCTGGTTGGGGGAGTCGGTTGAGCTATATTTCGAAAAAATGAATCGGACTGCTTTACGTTGGACTTTGTCCAAAGCGTCAATGTTAGATTTGGTATAAGTGCCCATGCATACTCTAGTTTAGAAAGGATGAGTGAGCAATATGCTGTTAAGCGAGTGATAGGGCGAGCCTGTTTTAATTTATGTCTTAGAAAGCATATCTTCCGGGAAGCTGCCTTGCAAATATTGGAAACGTGAGGATTCCAGGATAAGCTGCACGTTATTGTGACACCCAGGTACTTGTATTCACGAACTTCTTTGAGAGGTGTAGAGGCAATGCTGTATGGAAAAGATAAATTGATCAATTTTCTCGTAACTTTCATAAAAAAAACTGATTTGTTAGCATTTAGTTCAATGTGCCACTTGGAACACCACAATGCTATGTTGCGAAGGTTTGAATTAAGAGCACTTTGGTCTACACTGCAGGTTATTTTGTTAAATAATACGCAGTCATCCGCGAATAGCCTAATTTGCACAGGTGGTTTAATTACATCAACAATGTCATTGATATGAACTAAAAATAATAAGGTCCTAAAACGCTGCCCTGTGGGACACCCGAGGTTACAGGAAGCTCACCCGAAAAATTATTGTCAATTTCTACGAACTGCTTACGGTTAGTTAGATAAGTAGTAATCCAATTATTTATATTATATATGAATATTATATTATATATGGAACTTGTATATGAATATTATATATTATATTATATATGAATATTATATTACATTCCATGCCGAGGTCTTCCTTCAAATTTTGCTTATGAAGTCATGTTATGCAGTATAAAAGAAACATTGCCGAGTTCCGATATATTTCTAGTAAGGCAAGAAAAATTAATGGATTTTCGTTATAAAAGGTATGCACATCTAGGGCCGCATTTTACCCTCAAAGTGTCGCCAACCTTGTGCTATCGACTGTAAACCATTGATTTCGCAAACATTCGCAGTTCATTGACACATTTACAACAACTAGGCGACATTGGTCTGTTCAGATTGTTGGGATGCTACGTGATGAATAATAGTGCTCTGGATACTCACGTTTTTCTCTTCTCTAGTGCGTGCATCCGGCTCAAATTGAGCGTGCTGGTCTGCACAAAGCGGGTCGGAGTGCGCGTGGCCATGTAAAGGCGAGTGTTTGCGCATTTACGCAAGTCGACGGGTTAGATAGACCACTACCCGCTAAGAAACATGGCGGCGCCCACTAGTAAATTGTCTCCGTCTCAAACAGAACGATGGGAATTCAGCGCAGAAGTTACCGACAAGTTGTTTAGAACTCATGTTGGTAGGTGTCGCTACGTGTTGCTGTGCGTCCACGGGCGTGCTTGAGTAATATTACTACTTCCTGAGACATAGTGAACGAAGGTGTTCTTTACCTCCAATCGCGGCATGCGAAGCAGCCTTTACTTAGCCACCTGACACGCACCATACTGAGACCCATTTATATCAATACCCACAGAATATTTTACGCAACCAGACGCATGAACCCAAAGTTCTCTATGTGACGACTGAAAACAACGATGCGCTTGAGTAATGTGAGACGTAATGTCTGAAAAAAAAGAAAACGAAACCTGGCGCACGGTGGCGCCGGCATGGCCCCTTAAGATATTCATATGTGTCAATTAAAAAGTATGAAGCAGTTCCCTTTGTGTGCGGTCTCAGATATAGCTAGAATCAATGCGCTGACATCGCAAAAAGCAAAGAGGTTGTTATACGACTTCCTGAAATCAATCTGCCATTAAAATTGATTGTGTTTTTACAGATGTTGAGAAGCAGCACGTCAAATGGTTTCACTGAGGTTATATGTTTTTGCCGTTAACCAAAATATCTGACAGTTCAGGCCGCATTGAAACAGCCAGATATATTCATTCAATAAATATTTCTACCCAACATAAGAACATTGTTTACTTCCATCAATAAAAACCATATTTGAAAGATTCAGGTATAGATGCTGTCTTTCAATCCTGCAATCCAAATTATCACTAAAACATAAGTAAGGAATGCCAGTATTTGTGAATGTAGAGATATACATAATCGTACTAACACGCGAAGGTGTCTCCAACTCTTAGCATGGAAGGTAATCAATGGCAGAGGTTGCATTTCTGATCTGTGGTGTTGCTTGACGCCCTTAACATCACAGCAAATATGTTTTATCTAGGCCAACATACAGTGACGTAAAGCCTAGCGTGAAATCAGAATGCATGAAGCTTTAGAAAGGAGTGAATCCTTGTTAAAAAAAATTGTGAGGATTAGGCTCTCGACTAAGTGATGACAGCAGTTGACCGAGCTGCTCGCGAGTCAGTGTCGTCTCGTTCTCGTCCTCTTCGTTCGCCCACTGATTGCATGTTTCATTTCCCCATTCGCAGACGATGTTCACTGGGCGAATAAGTAGGTTGGTATACGGTAATACGGTTTAGGGCGCGCGGCGTATGTCAGCTGTGTCTTGCTAGAGCGCCAACCATTGCTTTTGACGCTGGAGATGACGTATGTCACTTCGCTGAGGTGGTCGAGATTGACAAATGGTCCGGAGTAGCGGACCAAGAACTTTTGGCACAAACCACATTTGCGGACTGGCCTCCACAACCGCACAAGGCCACCTATTGTGTAAAAAACGGAGGTGATGGCGGGCGTCGTAAAGAGTGTTGGAGCGCTGTTGAGATGCCATGATTCGGAGGCTTGCGATGCGACGGTCTTCTTCAGCGCGGCATAGTGACTCGGCAACCAATGTTTCGACGTCCAACGTAAAAGCGGAATAGTGACGAGACAGCTGCGAGGGGAGCGAGCGTAGAACACAAAAAAATGGAGAGTATCCTGTTGTCTCATGCTTCGCGGTGTTGTATGCGCATTGATGTAGGGGGAGTACTTCGTCCCCGTTTTTGTGCTTGGCACCGAGGTAAATTGATAACACGTTCGTTAGCGTCCTGTTGGTACGCTGTACGAAACCATTGGTCTGTGGGTGATAGGGGGTCGCATGGCGGAATTGGCTGGCAGACGGGCGCAGATTCTCTTCAACGACGTCAGCGACAAACTGACGTCCCCGGTTGCTAATGACGACTCGTGGAGGACCATGGCGTAGAATTATAAGGCGAAGCACAAACTGCGACTAGAACGAGGCGAGAACGTGCCGCCTCGTTCTCGACCTCTTCATCCTCCCACCGACAGAATGTTTAAGCATATATATATATATATATATATATATATATATATATATATATATATATATATATATATACGAGCTGAGAGTGAAAAGGAACTGAAAGATATAGATGAATATTATAGTGACACATGCAATTAAAATAAGATGCCTGCAAATAAGAGCACACTCTTGTCCGAAAGGAAAATAATAATTTCTTATTTGATATTTATCTGCTATGGGTCAGGCCAAGGATATACATTATATGTCGGTTTCAGTAATGGGTAGTAACCGGGAAATTCGTGCTCTTGGGTAAATTATAAATTAATATATCAAAAGGAGTGTAGAAGGAGAGGGTAAATGCATTCCGAGTTTTATTTTTCAATGAGTTATTAGGACGTATTTGGCTCAATTAAGATAAATAAATATTTAAAATAGGAAGGCCTTAGTACAAGTCAACGTGACTCCAAATTCTAGTGATCACAACAAACTGCAGAGCTTACTAACTGTAGAGCTTTACCAACATTGAAAACGATGCTCTTCTAAGGACGCATGAGTGTAAAATCTAAAAAAAAACAGAGAAGGCGACGAGAATACAGGCTTAGAGGTCTAATGACTCGTTGAAATTGAGGAATGTGCCTTCTATACCGAACATAATTCGCATGACGTGGAATTCGCCATGGTTCAGCCTCCTTTCCCGCCATGCAAATGTAAAGCAACTGCCGCGGTCACTACGCCGCCCGTTAGCACTTTACACGTCTGCCTTGTAAAGCGCTAACGTACGAGCGAGCGCTGGAGAGTGCGTATGCTCCCGAGGCACTCAGATCGCGTAGTTTTTTCTTCCGACAGGAGCGCAAGCATCATACTGCCTGGTCTGCTGGCAAGCAATTTTATGGCGATGCATGATGAGCAGCCAGGAGCGTTCGTAGAAGAATAAACGACGCC
>JALIZH010007162.1:0-16103 GCA_030522465.1 Rhipicephalus appendiculatus
TCAAAAACGCTATGGCGTAGTTATGCATTCACTCAGCGACAATAATCGCACAAGCACTGCAGAAGCATTCATGGGCTTATATGTATGTATGTATATATATATATATATATATATATATATATATATATATATATATATATATATATATATATATACATATATATATATATATATATATATATGTATATATATACTGTGCAAGTCCAGAGAAACAGGAAAAGTTCTTCAAAGCTTGTCACCCAGGGAGGCTGGTGATGATGATGATGCTCCTTATATGATTGGCACCTACCCACTCAGGGGGGATCGGCCAAGAGTCGGGCGGAGGCTGGTAAGGATGATCAACTCATCAAGATGGGGTGCCAGTCTGCTCTGATGTCAAATTCCTCGTAAATGTCCTTTAGATGGAGAGCCATACGCATGAAATGCATACTTCAAGCAGTGCTTGGTTCTGTATCACGGTCTTGCATGCGCGTTTTCCACAGACAGCTTGAAACTGCGTTGCCACGTGACCCTATGCAGGCTTCATGTCGGGTAAGGAATCACGTTAACATGTGTAATAAAGAGCTTTGGAACAGTAAAGTAACAACCAGGCGTCACACAATGCGAATTGCGTAACCAGTGGGTCGTTCAATGTTCCAACCCATTAAAAAAGCCTCAGGCATAATTCTTCATCGTCGTCAGCCACAGCATCAACGAAGTGCACATAATGCGTTACAATTGTGTAGCGGATACCGCGCTTTTCCGAAGAATGACGAATAATGGCATACTGGACGCTTCCCCGCTACACAAAAATTATGATTTACGGCGTAGTGGGTACCATGTCAGTGTGCTTGTAGCAGTTGCCCCAAGAGTGTTTAAAAAATCATGGTTGATCCCTCCGTCATAGGAATCGGTATAACACGAAAGTGAAACATGTCCTTACAGAAGTAGTTGAATGTTTACTGTACATTGATATAAGAGAGCTTGAACAATGTTTATTGGTTTTTGACGGTTATAGCGCGGTTTAACATGGATGCATACACGTTGACGCTTGGTGGTACATCTGTATCCCGACGACTAGCGTCCATGATCAATGATTAAACAAACCCTTGTGGTCACAGATGCTTGTGGTTCCTGTACGGTGCGCAGAATCAGAGAAAGCGGTGTGACAGCCAGAAGAGCGTCACTGATTGGACGCCGAACTTGGGCTAAGGTCCTCTACTCGCGGCATATTCGAGTTATTGAACAACCCTGACCGACCTGAGGGAAACACAACGCGCTTCATGTTTTCCCCGTTGGCCGGCGGCGATTTTTCGCGGGGCGAGCTAGGAACGCAGAGTTACGGCCACGCGAAGCACTCGCGCGTCCGCAGAGCTATTTTTGGTATGAACGGATGCTATGAGAGAGGACGATGCTAGGGGTAAGGTCGCCCCCCTGGCAGTGTGTTAATGCGTCGACACAATTGCATTTTAAATGCCAAGCATTTCTTCGCGAACTTCGGCGACTGAGCGTATCTATCTATCTATCTATCTATCTATCTATCTATCTATCTATCTATCTATCTATCTATCTATCTATCTATCTATCTATCTATCTATCTATCTATCTATCTATCTATCTATCTATCTATCTATCTATCTATCTATCTAGCCGCCTACGATTTTGTGCTCCCCTGGCCGTATCGTTAATGGGATTTATACCAAATTTGGTATGGTATAACATGACTGTATGACGAACATAAATGGCTGGTCATATCATGAAAATCATGACTAATTTGTCATGAAAAGTATTATTTACATGCCACGCTCCTGGCGCGCTCGCGGCCGTTTCGTTAGCTTGATATACACCAAATTTGGTATTGAGTGACATGACTCTATGACGAACATAAATGACAAGTGGTAATATGGAAATCATGACTTGTCATGTGCGACATGACTTGCATGCCACGCTCATGGCGCGCTCGCGGCCGTTTCGTTAGCTCGATATGCACCAAATTTGGTATTGAGTGACATGACTGTATGACGAACATAAATGACAAGTAGTAATATGGAAATCATGACTTCATGAGCGACATGACTTGCATTCCACGCTCATCGCACGCTCGCCGCCGTTTCGTTAGCTTGATATACACCAAATTTGGTATTGAGTGACATGACTGTATGACGAATATAAATGACATTGGTAACATGGAAATCATGACTTGCCATGTGCGACATGACTTGCATGCCACGCTCATGGCGTGCTCGCGGCCGTTTCGTTAGCTTGAGATACACGAAATTTGGTATTGAGTGACATGACTGTATGACGAACATAAGTGGCAGGTGGTAACATGAAAATCTTGGCATGCATGTCATCTGCAATGCCATTTACATGCCACGCTCATGGTGCGCTTGCGTCCAGTTCACTAGCTTGACATACACCAAAATTGGTATATCGCGACGTGACTGTATGACGAACACAAATGACGGGTCGTAACATGTAAAACATGCCATGCAAATTATGTAAAACATGATTTGCTCCTTCCTGGCTGCTTCGCATTACATCGATTCCCCACGGTGCGTGGGATCTGCCGGCTTTTTTCCTATTCGAAACGCGCCGAATGGGATGGACGCGTAGAAACAGCGTTCTGAAGGAACTAATCGTGCATTTCACGATTATGATCCATTACTTCACTTTAGCAAGATCACCTGTTAGAGGACAGTGGTAGATATTAAAGGCGTGTTTTTAAAGCGTACGGGGTATGTTACCGTGGCGCAGTGGATAGCGTGCCCGGCAATCCTTGTGGCGGACCAAGCGGTCGTAGGTTCGAATTCAGTCGACGGAACTTTTCTTTTTGACTTCTGATCATGTGTATTTTTTCCGTGACGGAAATGCGTCACCTCATATCTTGGTGGACCCCGGCATAAAACACTTTCGTGTTGAAAAAGCTCTAGAAAGGCCGCTCTTCCAGCTTTCGCTGTGACTGTGCTGCGCGTTCCGCGCAGGCCTGGCGGTTTTCATTTCGCCTGGTCGTGGAATACTTGTGCTTAATGTTGCGACTGGCCAGTCGAACAATTCAATATTAGGTATAGATGCAGAATTTTAATGGTGCCTTATTATAAATGGTTTTTAGCCGTTTACCTGCCCTTATGAAAATGGTGATGTCTTGTAAGTGTGCTGTATGGTTCCCCGAGGCAGCATGAGGACACAACCTGTATGTCTCCTAAATGTCGCGATTGTCCGTCTCCTCGAGTGTCCGTCTTGTATGTGTCCTACAAGTAGCCTACCTTTATGCAAACCAGAAGTTAGGCCAGTACATTGCCTGTATGGTGCCGCATAATGCACGCTGCTATAATTGGGATGTACATGCACATGCATACGAAACTACAAAATAATTCATTTATTATCATTTACACTGTACAGTATATAACATTTTACAGACAATATTCGAACAGGCAATGTACAACAGTCGGTGGCTGAAGGAAAATAAGATTAACAGATCAGCCTTAACCCCGTGAAGCTTGAACATATTAACATTTTAAGAGTTTTACCTGGTTCAGCGTCTTTTTAGGTAATGGAGAGTACATTCATTTATGAAATACGCAAAAACAAATCATTTAACCAAGAACTTCATCAGGACAGTAATTTATGACCAAAAGGCACTTGCCAAGGCATTATAAACACTGTGGGCTACTTAGATAAGCTTTGCACACTCAAATCAGCCATCTGATGTACCAATGGAAAGTGTATCAGGGTGACTTGTTGGGCAGTATGCAGCCTTGCAGAGCAAAACTAGGAACAATTATAATTTCACAATCAACTCAGAATAAATACGCATTAAAATCATTAAGTATTGCAATAAATTAGGACTGTGAGAAACAATATCAGTGCAGTACCCAGAGCTGCTCACAAATGCATACATGCTAAAATAATTAAATGTTGCAATAAATTAGGAATGTGACAAACACATGAGCACACTAGCAGATATGCCTGGTTGGCACCAAACTGCTGTACTTAGCACGCATCATTGGATGCGACACTATGGGCTCCGTGCAGACGTAACTCATGAAGGCGCCTCTAGCGGCAACAAGCGCATATTTGGAAGGCTGTTCTCAGCCGCTCGCACAGGGGAGCAATCGCGAACGACGCCTTTTCCGATGTTAATGCTTTTCGTGCTTTTCGCACTTGGCCAGTGGTCAGAGCGACGGTGTGTACGCGTTATCAACGCGGTCAGTACAATCGCTGCTGTCGTCTGTTTGCTGCCGCGTAAGCCCGAGGGTGATAAGCTTTGACCGTTTAGTGAGCGAAGCGGTCAGCGCTCCACGCGTGCAGTTTTGCTCAACGGGCTCGTCGCCTCCGCTGTCGTTTTCGCCGAGAATTTCTTGTGGCCGCGCTTTCGCCTGAGGGGTGCAGGAAGTCTGGTGATAAAAAAACACACGCGCTAACACTACGGTTCTCTCACAGCTACTAACAATTTACCGTCTTTTGAAAGCAAACGGGAACGAAAACGCCTCAAGCGAATCACCAAAGCACAGCGCAGTGGCTTATCGCCGCTTGCGTCGTCTGCTCCCGTATCACACCAAATCTACTGCCGTGGCCGCTTTGGCGCTGGAGGCAGCGCACGACTGTGGCGGATCCTAACGTATGCACGGTGCCCCTACGGTCCACAACCGGTAGTACACTTCACGCAACCCTTGACTGCTCAGCCAAAGATGACATACGAGTCTAGAGAGCAGCCCACTCAGTACATTAAAAAAATCAAATTATGTTGTACAAAGCTTAGGAAGCATAATTGACACATTAAGAATTGTGCTTTGTGGTTGCATTAAAATTCAGCCCTAAGAACATGAAAATCACCTATGAGTTGTGTCCAGGGGGGACAAAAGGTAAGCCATTAACACTGTCACCTGCCGAATTAAATTAAGAATAAACAATGAAACTTTTAGTGACCACAGTAGGCAGGAATGTTTGCATTGAAAAGTTGGAGGCAGTCGTGTTTCTACGCAGTTCATCTTGGAAAAATTCTTCGAGCATGTCTGTGCTCAGAGATATCCCGCTGCAAAGTTTAACTACGGTTTGCATGATTACGCATGCAAGGCAGTGAGGATCAGCAAAATGTTACACCCTGGAGAGACAAGCAGTCGCTGCTTGCCATCGCCAGCCACTAATAAAAGGGTAACCATTATCATGTTTGCCTATACCTTCGACCCGTTGTCAGATGAAACGCGGCACATCAAGGATTAGCTTTGTGCCAGTGCTTACTGTCCTGCATGCGTAATGATGTAAGCCGGAACTAAACTTTCCAGGCGGATATCTGAGCACAGACATGCTAGAAGAATTCTTACAAGTGGACCTATGTAGAAATTCCACTGGCTCAAACTTTTAATCTATACATGCCCGCTTGCTGCGGTCACTAATAAGTTTATTATTTAATCTTACTTAACGGCGCGGCTGACAGCGATAACTATTGTCTCACTTTGTGTTCCACTGGATACATAACTTATCTGCAAAGGTGGCTTTTACATAACTTACAGTGCTCACCTTTAAAAAAAAAACAAGCTCAATTTTGAGCACCCTGCACATGCAAGCCTACTTAAATACAGCAACCAGGTGGCTCAGTGCAGTTCCCCTTGCATAGTAAACAGAAGCCATGTGCAGCTGCTGTATATCTGCAGCCAACTTCTCCCCTGAGGCAGCATTGATTACAGGCTCGTCCGCACTTCTTTAACACTCACTTTGTACGAGGAACATGTATAGACTGCAATGAAAACCAAATAACAATTTACTGACGTGAATCTGTTTGCAAAGGTCAATTTGTCGCACAGTCTAAAAACTTATCCGGAACAATCAGTGGCGGAGCCATGGGGTGGCACACTGGGCCATGGCATACAGGGCACAAAGTAACAGTCCACCACATCTGCATGCCCGGCCCCCCAATTCAGATCAAGGCGGTGCGCACCCCCCCCCCCCCCCTTCGACGAATATTTGAGCCTACGACCCTGGGAACAATGTCTCGTAGATAAGGTTAAATAAAACAAGCAGGATGTACACAAACTTGAGATGTTACAAAAAAAAACTTTTTTGATGCATTCCTGGGGAACATATTTGCAACCTTAAGAAAGAATACGCAATTTTCTCATCGCAGATGTGTCAAACATGTGCTTGAATTGTGTTACTGCATAGTGCGTCGACAAGTGAATTCAGTGATACCAAGACACACATACATGGCGGTATGCACATTCATGAAGTATCCATTGCAGGTAACATATCAAACTAAATTACGCGCTTACTTTCGAGTACAACTAATGTAGCTATCTTCAGGCTGCTCACATTAGGACGATTAACGAAATCGATGGTTTGACGAAACATCGTCTGGTCGGGAAGAAGTATGAGGAAACGAAAAGAATGAGCGCCGACCAAATGAAAAGGTTTAGAACATTAAAAAATGTTCTAATGTTCTAAAAAATGTTTTAATGTTCTAAACCTTTTCATTTGGTCGGCGCTCACTCTTTTCGTTTCCTCATAGGACGATTAAACATATAATGTCAGAAATTGGCTTCACTAAATTACTATTGTGTGCTGCTAAATTGTGGTCATTAGTTTGAATGATTCTGGTTGGCTAAAAAGGCAATACTCCTCACACAAGCATCGCAGGCTGTCTAATAGCCGTATGGAGAAAAATGGGGAAATGCTAAGACTTACAATGCACACACCTTGAACCATATACTATCCCAATAAAGCACACAAGCTTCTGCAAAGAATCTCCAGCAACCAGAATTCTGGATGCTATAGACTACAATTTAGCAATATACAATAAAAATTCGATTATACCGATTTCTCAAGTTGTATAATTGTTCCAATGCCAACAGCTTGAAAAAATGCTGTCTAGATTTGTCGTTCTCAGATAAACACATCTAATTTTACATTTTAACAGCAACACATGCATGACTTATGCATGCATACCGTGAAGTATGTGCAACATTAATGCGAGTTGTGAGCGATAAATAAAATATTCATTTCTGCACTTACCGCAGATCTCATTAACATCTGTAGCGCATGCCTAGAATATTTAGTATATCCGACGTACAGTTAAGAACGCGTGAACTTATGATCGAATTAGCGGTTGCGAAGTTGATCATTTATAGATCAACTTCATAGCAGCACCACATTAGCTATTGAGAATTGCCGCACTAATAATGTCTATTTGTTTGGTGATTTCAATTCACCACAAATTGACTGGACCAAATGTTCATCCACCACAAAAATGTCACTGGAATTTGTAAATTTCGCATTAGATTTTAATTTCGCTCAACTAACCAACCAGCCAACACGGGGCAATAATATTTTGGATTTATTACTTACCACAGACCCTGATAATGTCGGTGAAATCTCTTGCCTTGAAGGGTTCAGTGACCACAAGCTTGTTCAATTATGAATAAACATTCCGCTCAAAGTCTCGGGTAAAACTAAAGAAGAGATTAGAGACTACAGTAAGGCCAATTGTAGTTGTATGAATTCTGACTTGCATGAATTCTATAACAACACATTCTTGCCCTTATTGTCAAGTCGTACCATCGATGAAAATTGGTCATTGTTTAGAGATAAGATTACTTTAATAATCGACAAATACGTCCCTGAAATTTCCATATCTAACGATGAGAGAAACGCATGGTTTAACAAACATTTGCGAACATTTGCTAAGTTTGAGGAATCGAAAAAAAAAACGGCTGTATAGGACCGCGGTGCACGCTTCTAGTGACTCTGCTTGGAATACATATAAGGAATGTCTTAAAAGTTATACTTCCACGTTATTCACTGCTAAAGAAAAGTATTTTAAAAACCACCTACCTTCATTATTAAAATGTAATCCCAGAAAATTTTAGCAACAATTATCACCAGTTTCTGCGTTACAGATATTACTTTGAAGGGCAAAAATCACTTACCTCTGCGAAGAAATCAGTGTGCAAGTGCATTTAACACGTTTTTTTCTTCTGTCTTCACACGGGAAGATCATTCTAGCATTCCTGACTTTGCGGAACTTGATTACGCCTTCATGGCACCCATAGATATTAACATTGAGGGCATCACTAAACTAATCAACAACCTCAGTTTCTACTTCTAGTGGTCTAGATAATATCAATTCAAAGATACTAAAAAATACAATTTCCACGTCCTCTCAAACATTATTTCACATTTTCAGGCAGTCTTTGTCTACCAGTCAGCTTCATAGGGACTGGAAAGTCGCAAAAGTTATTCCTGTATTTAAAGCAGGATGTAAAGATCAGGTTGAAAATTATCGCCCCATCTCGTTAACCTCTATCAGCTGTACATTACTTGAACATATCATTGCTTCTCACATTTACAGTCATCTTGAATCAAACAATTTTTTTAGTTACGCACAACATGGCTTTAGAAAAGGTTTCTCTTGCGATACACAACTACTAGAATTCACAACAGACCTGCAGACTAACTTGGACACAAACACGCAGACAGATTGCGTTTTCCTAGATTTTTCGAAGGCCTTTGACCGTGTCGCCCATTGTCGTCTAATTTCCAAACTGTCTTTCCTTAAATTAGACTCCTTAACACTATCATTGCTCCGAAATTTCCTTTCATTTCGGGAACAGCTCACATTTGCAAATGATGTTCATTCAGATATCGCAAAAGTCACTTCAGGAGTGCCCCACGGTAGCGTCCTTCGCCCTCACTCTTCCTAATCTTCATCAACGATCTGCCGACTAACATTTCATCCGGCATACGCCTTTTCGCAGATGGCTGAGTCATTTATCGAACCATAGCATCTTCCTCTCATCATGTGGCCCTTCAAAATGACCTAGACCTCGTTAGCAGTTGGTGTACTAGGTGGTTAATTAGCTTGAACACTTCAAAATGTAAAATAATGCCCATTTCCCGAAAAACCTCGATTTCCGCTTTTTCATACAAAATTAACAATAGCGAAGTATTTCGGACCACCTCATACAGATATCTAGGAGTTCTTATTGACTCTAAACTATCATGGTCCTCCCACATTACTTCCATTTGTTCCAAGGCGTCCAAAACACTTGGTTACTTGCGTCGAAATCTCCGTTACTCCACATTGACTAGCCTATTTAACATTTGTACGTCCACAGTTAGAATATGCCGCACCAGTTTGGTCTCCTCATCAACTCTATTTAACACAGATGATCGAAGCCATTCAAAACAGAGCAGCCCGCTTCATCACTCAGATCTACCAACGTCATAGCAGTGTTTCACAAATTAAACGCGATATCGGTTTACAGCCACTGGATATCCGCCGCAAGATAGCCCTTCTTGTGTTGTTTCACAAGTACATTCATTGCAGAAATTCATCTTCTTTCCCTCTACACACCGAATCGCATGTCAGCACGCATGCGAAATCAGCGCAGCTTTATGCGCATTTTTGGCAAAACAAGTGCATTCAACCTGTCTGCTTTGCCACAAGCAATCTCATTGTGGAATGATCTTTCCGACTAGATAGCTTCAGTCACTAACAACAAGGCGTTTCGCGAGCAACTACTCTCCCACTACACCTAGCATCATTTCAGACACATTTGGAATGACGTGCATTTAATTAGTGACTATATTTTAGATGTGAAGCATCTTATGGCGAAGCTTAATCCGGTGGTGGTGGTGGTGGTGGTGTGCCGCGTGCCCACCCTTACTGCGCATGCGCAACCAGTTAAAAAAAATAAAAATAAAAAAACCTCCTCTCCCCCTCTCTCTCCTCTAGGCATCCCTCCCCGCGGCAACCACACCCCTACACTGCGCATGCGCCCCTCCCTTCCCTCTCTCCCCTCTTACACTCCCCCCTCTCTCCATCCCCCTGCCCGCGGCGTCCTAACTCCCCCTGCGCATGCGCGTCCCCCCCTCTCTCTCTCCTCTCCTACGCTCCCCCCTCTCTCCTCTACGCATCCCTGCCCACGGCGCTCACACTCCCACTGCGCATGCGTCGTCACCCCCCTCTCTCTCTCCTCTCCTACGCTCCTCCCTCTCTCTCGCCTCGCGACGCCGACACTGAGCAGCGTCTACTAGCGAGTTTCTCGGTTGAAAAAACCGACTGCTCGCGCGCTGCACAACCGTTCACTGGCCATCCCGTATATGCTGTATAGCAATGGATCTTGACCTCCAAGGTGGTGCCGGTGGGAGATTTTCTCCTGTGCGTTGTTGAACAATAAAAATTCGCAGCGTGCGCGTTAACTAAAAAAGCGGAGTGCGGGTCTCTGTGTCCAGTCGGAGTCTTCTGTCTCTCATTGCCCATTAGCAGCGATTGGCATGTTCTAGTAGGAAAAAAATTACACCATCTCCCGCCTAAAGGGAACCATGTGTAGATGTGAAGCAGCGGGCGCTAACGCTTACACTGGCGGCGGCGTTGACGCTGGCGCTCGTCGCAGCGTTGCGCAGGAGAGAAAACTGGGGAGGCGCAAAGCAGGCAGTGATGGAGCAGTGTTTCCTACTGGAACATGCCAATCGCTGCTAATGGGCAATGAGAGACGGAAGACTCCGACTGGACACAGAGACCCGCACTCCGCTTTTAGTTAACGCGCACGCTGCGAATTTTATTGTTCAACAACGCACAGGAGAAATCTTCCACCGGCACCACCTTGGAGGTCAAGATCCATTGCCATATATACGGGATGGCCAGTGAACGGTTGTGCAGCGCGAGCAGTCGGTTTTTTCAACCAAGAAACTCGCTAGCAGACGCTGCTTGCGTCGGCGTCGCGAGGCGAGAGAGGGGGAAGCGGAGGAGAGGGAGAGAGAGGGGGTGACACGCATGCGCAGTGGGAGTGTGAACGCCGTGGGCAGGGATGCGTAGAGGAGAGAGGGGGGGAGCGTAGGAGAGGAGAGGGGGGGACGCGCATGCGCAGGGGGAGTTAGACGCCGCGGGCAGGGATGGAGAGAGGGGGAGTGTAAGAGGGGGAGAGAGGAAGGGAGGCGCATGCGCAGTGAGGGGGGGTGGTTGCCGTGGGGAGGGATGCCTAGAGGAGAGAGAGGGGGAGAGGAGGTTTTTTTATTTTTATTTTTTCTTTAACTGTCTGCGCATGCGCAGTAAGGGTGAGGGCACGCGGCACACCACCACCACCACCACCACCACCACCGGATTAAGCTTCGCCATAAGATGCTTCACATCTAAAACTGCTCCATCACTGCCTGCTTTGCGCCTCCCCAGTTTTCTCTCCCGCGCAAGGCTGCGATGAGCGCCAGCGTCAACGCCGCCGCCAGTGTAAGCGTTAGCGCCCGCTGCTTCACATCTACACATGGTTCCCTTTAGCGGGAGATGGTGTAATTTTTTCTTTGTATTCATTGTATTATTGCTATTAGTGTCGCTGTTATGTTGTACCGAATTTGTATAGTTCAACTGTATAAGTTTTCATTTTGCTTTCTTTTCTCTGTATGCCCCCTTTACCCTATGCTCTAACGAGAGCCTGTAAGGCATGTTAAATAAATAAATAAATAAATAAAAACATGTCGCGGCCTTGAAGTCAAAGCTGAAGAGTTTTGTCCACGTTCTCCGGGTCGTGGCAGGAGCAAGATGGGGCCCGTCGGAGGCAGCTCTGCTCCAACTGTAGCAATCGTTATTCGTAGAATACTTGCGATACAGCATGCCTGTGCTTTCAAACCTAAATCCTAGTTGTGTGAGCACGCTAGAAAGCATCCAAGCTCAAGGGTTGCGCACATGCTACGGCTTACCATGCTGCACATCAACAAATGGAACTATCGCCGAAGCTCGGGCTTCTCCCATCAATGTATATATGCTCTGCGAGCCTCTTCGAGTCCACCTTCGCGTGTTGAACCGACACAGGCAACATCTCCTATCAGCGCTCCCTGTCAGCCACCCAAACTGCAGTTATTCGAGAACTATAACGCGGCACGAGAACATAATACCACCAAGATTCTCCCTCCCATGTGTTGCTGGGACACCTCCGTGGGTCCTGCCGAGACCGCTTGTTAGGCTTAAGATGCCTGGGATTACGAAAAGTCCCTTGTACCATCTACCGGCCTAAAGCAACTTACACTCCTGCACATTTATACCATGTACGACGGTGCGCAACACGTATATACAGATCGATCTACCACGTCACGTACTTCCGCCGCAGCTTTTGTCATCCCGCAGATGACCATCGCTCGCCGTTTCAAGATAGACCACAAGACGACACCAACTGCAACGGAACTTGTTGCTATTCAGGAGGCAATGCGATTAATTTCCGCAGAGCCCGCTCGTAGATGGACGATTTTCTGTGATGCCAAAGCTGCTCTGCAAACCATCGACTGCGTCATCAGACGAGGCCCATGTCATACTTTATCGATAGAAATTGCAGAGCTTCTTGACATTGCTACAAAAAATGGACATCATGCAACATTCCAGTGGATACCTACTCACTGTGGCGTAATGGGGGGAATGAAGAGGCTGGCGCCGAAGCTAAATGAGCTTTAAATAATGCACCGGAAGTGTGAATTCCGCTTTCTCGAACAGACACTAACGCCTTACTTCGACGCGCAATGCGAAACTCCACTATAGAGCATTGGAACAATCCTGAACACCGGCACAAGCGGCTGCACAAATGGGACCCAGAAATGAAATTCCGTATGCCTCACAAGGTAAAGCGAAGCATCATGAGCATGATTCACCGCATTCGTCTCGGTGTGGCATACACGAGACGTTATGCTCAATTGATCGGCTGCAGTGACACAGGTCCCGATTGTGCTCATTGTCAGTTGCCAGAAACACTCGAACATATATTTTGCACCTGTCCGGCGTACGCAAGAGAACGTCAAAACTGATTTCTTCGATTCGACAATATCTTGGTAGACCATTAAGCGATGAGGTAATGTTAGGTCCTTGGCCTGACGTGGCAAAAATGTGGTTAAAGGGGCCGTCGTAGCATTCTTTCAAGCCGGACTGGATGCACGGCTTTAGATTTGCCCCCAGCGTAACAAGACTATATTCTCATCTCCCTGCCTAACCATCGTCATTCATCACTCTTTCGATCCTCTGTCCCCTCTCGCCATTGTAGAGTAGCAGGCCAGAGCTAACTGTAGCTCAGGCCGACCTCTCTGCCTTTCTGTAAATAAATTCTCTTCTAGCTTGTGCTGAAAAACACAAAGAGAAAAATAAATTTTGCAGGCTGCGTCTCATCAGTCCGCTGCTTTTGGAAAGTGACCTTCCAGTGCGAGGTATTCTTTAGGACCAGTTATTACCAGCACTGCAGGAATTTGCACATAGAGCCTACAGTGTCAAGGACTATTTTTTGAGCTTTCCTGGATAAATTTTGCGGTGATATCCACCAGCGTTGCCTCCCCTGTGAATATTCAGTTCATGCGTCGAAATAAGTTTAGCGCCGCCAATTTAAAAAAAAGAAGATGTTCGTACATTTATAAAGTAATGTAGCAGCAGTAAAGCATAGCGCGGTCGAAGTGGTAGACCCTGATAATAGTCAATGTTTTACGCACTAGAACGACGACATGATTATGAGAGACACCGTGGTGGATGACTACGGAAATCACAACCACCTCAGGTTCTTTAACGTTCACCTTATGTAAACACGCAGGCCTCTGTAGCATTTTGTCTCTGAACGACTAGTATACACAGACCGAAACAAATAACGCACATTTGTACACTTTTTATTGCGCATACTAGTTGTGCAGACGGCACTGTAGCAGAATGTGCCAACGATACCACAAGCTGCTCTACGGCGTCCATACTACCCAATGGGCACGCCAAGCAAGCTCACATCGTAAAGCGAACTGAATACTCGGAGTCTTGACAACAAAGCAACAAGACTTTTGACCCCTCACGAGCCGCTGACATACATCTAGAACCTTGCCGCTTTCTGTGGCAAGTGTCCGCTGGAAGAGCGACCACGTGCTTTGCGGCGAAGTAGCAACAAAAGGAATGCAGGGGGGCGTTCTGAGGACCAACTCCAAAAATTATTTTCCTTCTTTGAACAAAAACTGATTTGATTAGATTTTATTCATTACTTATCCATAAAGTGGTCAATTCAACACCGCATCATGAGCATTTTTACTTGGAAGGCATCAGTACGAAAAAATACGGTCATATATGGGACAAATCGCATATTTTTTTCCGATTTCACAATTTTTTTTTCGGGAAGATTTGAAGCCTAATTCACCCCTAAATATTTTTTTTTCAAAAGTACACTTTCCTGAAAACCACTATAGTATTAACGATGCTCAGACAGAATTCCAGATATCATAAAAAATGGGGAACTTTGAAGATTTTTGTTGTTTTTAGGCAGGGAAACACAAACATTTCGGAATGTTTAAGTAGCACAACTAAACCAAACCTCTGTAGTAGCTGAAGCGCCATTTCGAGGCTTTACATACAAATATAGATTTTACATACATTTTTCTATTATGCACAGTTTAGCAGAAGCAAGCGAAGTTTGAGGGGGCGCCACGGTATTGAAAATTTTTTTCGAGCAAAAATGTTTGGCCAAAGTAGTCCATGGGGTATACGGAGAAAGTGTAAATTTTATCGGCAAAATGTGCGATGGTCGAGCGCCACGTCTGGGACACTTGGCATGGAATGACCCATATGTCATTGAGAGGCCCTCTGGGTCATTTGCGGTGTGTTTTAGGGGTCTGCTATCGGCCACCGGATTGCCGTCCGGATTTCACTGACCTATTCAACGAAGCACTCAAGCTACTTACCAACAGGTTTACCGACTGCCTCCTAATAATACGTGGTGATTTCAATTACCTGCATTAGGCTGGTCATCAACATCGATTAGGTCACAGTCCTGCCGTGCTGAACACCTTGGTTTTGTTAACTTACTTCACTATCATGACCTCACGCAACTGGTTCACGACCCCACGCGCGGTAATCACATTTTAGATCTCTTATTCACAAACAGCCCCGATATTGCCAAATCACATGTCCTAGAAACCATTAGTGACCACAAGGAAGTCCAGTGCTCTTTTTCACTTCCTTGTGCTGACAAAAAAATGTATTCTTAACTACGCGCGAGCTGAAACTCAGAAGATCAACCAAATGCTCCAAGAGTTCACAATCGACCTCCAAGAAAACTTCGAGAACCGTTCGAGTAATCTTAACTGGTGCATATTTCGCGATAAGTTAAAGGAGATAGAAGACTCCTTCGTGCCCAAACGTATCATGAAATCACGTGAAGATGATCCTTGGTTTTAGCAAGAAGTGAAGTGATGTTTAAACAAGAAAAAAAGGTCGTACAAGAAGGCGTAACAAACAAACACCCCTCTGACTGGCAGAATTACAAATCATATCTGTGCTGGCAGAAAAAACTATTCATCACGCCAACACGAGTACTTCAACTTCACGCTTCCTAACATGTTAAAAAACGATCCTCAAAATTTTTGGAAAGTCGTAAATCAAAAAAAAAAAATCACTCTGTGCCAACGCTTCAAGGGGACGATGGCAGTGCATTACCGGTAGCTGAATGCGCCAAGGTTTTCAACAATAATTTTGCCGCGGTATTTACAGACGAACTACCTCTGGATAGTTCACTTGCGCTCGTTCAACCTCATATTGCACTTCTTTTTGCACCCATTATTGTTACAGCACACGGCGTACAGTGCAATAGAACGCCTCCCGCTTAAAACAAGTCCAGGTCCCGACGGAATCAGCGCTAAACTTTTGAAGCTTACCAAGCATCAATCAGCCTACTTACTTTCACTAATATTTCAGCAGTCCATCTACACCGGATGCGTGCCAGACGACTGGAGGTCAGCGTTCATTATACCCATATTTAAATCCGGTGACAGCTCCCTTCCAGGCAACTACAGGCCTATATCATTAACCTAAATGATCTGCAAGTTACAGGAACATATAGTACACAAACATATCATGATATATCTCAACGACAACAACCTTCTTCTCATAAACCAGCATGGCTTTCGCAAAAACCTGTCCTGCCAATCTCAACTCTTCGAATTAGTAACCGATCTTCATCAATCACTGCACTCGTCCCTGTATGTCGACGCAATCGATTTTTCGAAGGCATTCGATCGCGTCTCTCACAACCATTTATTCTTAAAAATACGCAATCTCCAACTTGACCACAAAACAACGAAATGGATCGAACAGTTTTTAACCAACCGCAAACAGTACGCCAAATACAAAATCATAT
>JALIZH010007165.1:0-15250 GCA_030522465.1 Rhipicephalus appendiculatus
CTTGAAACATGCTTCTTCGTATATCTTGGTATGTGCCGGGGGCACCACAGGAGTGTACTTAACATGTCCACTTCGTATTTTCGTTTTTTTTTTTTCGTTTTTTTCTCCCCTTTCTTTCTTTCTTTTTTTTTCTTTTTTTTTTTTTTAGAAAACACGTGTTTATGTCTAAGTATGTAGAGATACGCGCACATGGTCCTGTGACCACTCTCTCTTTTTGGCCACTCGTTTATTTTTGCACCGTTTTTTTTTTTATTTATTTATTTATTTATTTATTTTTTTTTTCAAATACAGGTGCTATGCGCATGTAGCAGTACGCGCACGTGGTCGTGTGACCACTTATCAGTATGTACGCTTCTTCTCACTTTTTCTTTTTTTCTCTCTTTCTCTCGGCACGGTGATGTTATAAAAACGCATCGGCGCCTGGTAAATTTTGTCTTGATGAAGATCGGTCTCCGATCGAAACGTCACCAATAAACAGTTTTTTAGAAGCGTATATATATTTTTCCTATTTTGTTCTACGGCAACCGAAGCCAGACTCTTCATAATCTACGTATATATATATATATATATATATATATATATATATATATATATATATATATATATATATATATATATATATATATTCCACGGCCGGCAAGTGAGGTTGGTTTGCCCCCCCCCCCCCCCCCCCACCCCCCCCACTCGCGAAAGAGTTGGCACGCCACTGCTCATGAGAGTTTGCCGACCTATGCTTGACAGTTCGAAGGCGGATAGTTGACAGGAGTTCATTGACAGCGAAAACAGGTACGCCACTTGTGTTGTAAGGCACTTGAGGATTAAGGGGAAGTATCGAGAGGAGAGGCGGTCAAGTAACCTATCGGAAAACCCAGTGGCACTGTCCCAGCGCCATACCTAATTATTGGACCAGTGTGGCGCTGGATACTGGGACACTGGCACGCTGCACGGGGCACACTGGACGCGGCGCGCTGCACACTGGGACACGCGTTACGGGCCAAAATCGGGCTTTTAAATCGTTTTTAAAAAATTTTGATTATGCCCAAATCGTAATTAAGGCTGAAAAACGAGCACTGGGACAAAAAAGAAAAAAAATCCAGCCACGGGATTCGAACCTACTACCTCGACGAACTACTCATTGTGGGTGCGTCACGCTACGCACTACGCCACACTTGAAAGACAAGCTTCAAGTTATTTTTTCTTCATGTTATAGCTCATTGCGGTATTCAATAGTTATGTTTTCTCGCTTAAAACGCAGATTTTTGTCTTTTCGTGCTCGCACCAACCTGTTTGTTTGTTATGGGCTGCCTTGGATCAGAACGGCTACTTGGCACGTTTTGCAACAAAACTTATGAGCGTAATCGCATGCAGATGTGTTGCGGCAATCGCAGTCTCGCTAAGCGGTTAGTCATACCAATGTAGAAAACATCGTGCATCTGGACTGCTCACTGAACACTGTACCTTTCGTGACCCGTTTGAACATATTTTCTGTCCCCCTTGTTTACGTTCCGCGTACTAGATCTGTAGTAGTTCACTCTAGCCGAAACGAGCATTAGGCTTAGGACCGCACTTCGTGAGCCACGGTCGCTGTGAAGATTGTGGATATATATTCCATTACAAAGAGTCTAATAACCGCTAAAATGTAGTTTCGATCATAACTGACCCAAGCAAGGTCATATTTGCACCTTCGATTACACATATCACAAGCTAAAAACGTTGAGATTGGGCGTTGCAGCGGCTAACTGCTGCCGGTGCCGTGTGGCTTTCTGCGGTACGAGCGGGAACGACTGACTGCTAGAGTAGGTTGATCTTGAATATCCGACTAATACTAGTGCCCTATTGTGTTGCGAATAATGAGTTCTTTCGATGCGGTTTATAAACTACATTGACGACACTCGAGCACACTTCAAGGAAAGCGCAAGCGCGCTCGACAGATGATTGCTTTAGCCTACACGCACATCCGTCGCCTAACTGAAACTAAAGCTATATATTTGTAGCACACAGGACAGAACATTTTGAAAATATTCGGTAAATTTGACGCTCGACATCTCGCGATCCAATATGAAGTCTTATAGAAAGTCCACCGAGCGCGCCCAGTTTCTTCCAATGTGCCGCCGGTGTTCCCGGGCCGACACTGTATAGTGTGACCAGTGCCTCCCAGTATAGGCGTGCGCACGAGGGGGGGGCAGAGGGGGCGGCCGCCCCCCCCTAGTCCCCTAAGAACCTAAGAAGGGGGGGGGCAAAGTCTGCCCCATACATTGACTTAATAGGGAAGGGGGGCGCTGCGACGAACCTTCGCCCCCCCTGAACGGTAACCCTGCGCACGCCTATGCCTCCCAGCGCGCTGTAAGACACTGGGCGCCACTGCACAGTGTGTCCCAGTGCGTTTCAGCGCACTGGGCGACACTGGCCACGCTGTACAGTGTGTCCCAGTGTCTCCCAGCGCTCTGTAGTACACTGGGACACACTGTACAGCGTTTCCAGTGTCACCCAGCGCGCTGAAACGCACTGGGAGACACTGGAAACGTTTTTTTTTTTTTCGATAGGGATATATTAAAGACCCCAAGGCGAAAGGAAATTAACGGTGGATAAAAAAGTGGGCAAGCTGGCTAGGCATGTCGGATTGCTCCTTTGTGCTGGGACTACCGGCAGACATTTAGAGTGATGGTCGCTAGAACATTTCCATTGGTATCGCTGAAACCCTACTCGTGGAACGGGAGAAACTGTATATAAGTACAGTAAAGCAATGTGAAAGCAATTTGAGAAAAATTGTTTCTATCTTCCTTCCAAGCTATGTTTCATAACCACAGCATACATACAAATTCTCTCGACCTATCTCCCCGACTGCGGCTACTCCCTCACTGTACCTTCCTCCCTGGTATTTCCCGGGAGGAAGGTATAGTGTTGTGCGTCCGGAGAACTAGGCGACACCCTCGAGGCGCTCTACCGTTCCTGCACTCTGGCTGGGCGACTGGCCCAGGGACCAGGCGATGCGCAGGGGTTCCGGCTGCTGTTCCTGACGGCTGAGCAACCGCGACGAACGAGGCCTGCATTTCGGCTGGGCGACTGGCCCAGGGATCAGGCGAGGTGACGCTGTCCTCGCTGCCGTCCACAGCGGTCGATCGTTTCCCGTGTGCTGTGGGCCGCTGCTGCAGCTGCTGTTCCGAGCAGCTGGCACGACCCCGGTGAGCGGCCGGGACCAACGTGGAGGCCGAGAGCGGCTGAACAACCGAGTTCTACTACTGCTGCGGCAGAGAGCCGTGGCCTGGCGAGGACCGACTGACGTGCTGAACGCCAACGAGCCAGACGACGCGCCGTCTCCGAGCAACCAGCGTCAGCGTCGGAAAAGCCTTCGAATACGGCGAGACTATTCTCATTCAGAGACAGTTATTACAGATAGGACTGCATGTACTCGATTAGAGATAGTTCCGTCTTTTCTCTGTAAATATATTCTTGTGTGTGTGTGTGCACTCGTGACTCGACTCAGTTCCTTGCTGAGTGGTCCTGGTCCCAAAACTTGGTGAATTCCATCACAGCGTCCATGCTGGCTCTCGTATCGCATATGCAACACAGAACACCCATACATAATTGAAGACCGCAGGGACCTTCTGTTCTTTTGTGAAGGACGACTCATGTTCATTTTATTAGCACGCATGGCATGAGTGGAACCACTACAGTTCGTTTCACAACTCCAGCATACCAGTGTTGCTGGAACAGACCAACTTTTCCGCTCGACGGCGGTGGTTTTTCAGGCTGACAAAACAAAGCTGGAGAAACTATGGCAGTACTTTATTTGGCAGTTCTCGTGCTTGAAACGACCACTACAGTATTTGTTTTATTATTAAACAAAACTTGATGAAGTCTGCAAAAACTTCACGTGGTTTCAGTTTTCGACTTTCATCGGCACTACAATCGTCATCGCCTTCCACCAACCAGTGTTGTAGGCATTCATCACACCACTGGGAGAAGACCGAAAGCAGATAGAAAAAATTCTGTCTTCGAAATTTCTACTCACTTTCCAGAGAAACCATTGCAAGGTTGGACACTTCAGACGGCACGCTTTTTATTTCGATACAAAACAGAAAAGCGATGAAGGACGGTAGACAGACCCATTAAATTTGGCGCCTATATCTGCGCGCGTGACGTCAGAAATTCCAAATGTATTTTTCGTATTTTCGCGACATTGGCTCGATGAAATTTTCTGAAACTTCGTATGCTAGGTCTATGGCACCCACAGATAATAATGCACCTCATTTTTATCAATTAGAAGCTACGTAGGACTCAGTAGACGCCTTCAAAATCTTTGACGTCCCAGTGTTTGGTGCGGGAATCTCAAAGTGGCGTCTCCACCCACATTTTCTTTTCGCGTGTTTTCTCGCTTACCAAGCGTCGTGTCGCGGTAAGAGTGGTTTTTTCGGGATTGTGAAATTGTACTTAACTAATAAGCGAAAAAATCGTTATGCCCTTTAGTGTCCCTTTAAGAATGAGATGGCCGGCAACGCCGAGTGCAACGACAGTGCCGTCGATGAGACTATTGAACACATTTTGTGTTACTGCCCGGCATACGCAAACGAGAGGCTTCACCTCCGCACTGTTCTACATCAACTGGACGGAAGCGCTTTCACAGTCGAGAAAGTATAGGGACCAGTGGCGTAGCCAGGGGTGGCACACCGGGCACGTGCCCCCCCCCCCCCCGAAATTTTTTTTCGCCATTGCATACATAGCGAAAAATTGCCATTTCAAGGGGGTGCCCTCCCCGAAATCAAAGAGGTGCCCCCCCCCCCCCCCGAAAAAAATTTCTGGCTGCGCCCCTGACAGGGACCATGGGGCTGCCAATCACAGTTCCGAAAGGCAACGAAAGCGCTGTTGCGCTTTCTCAAGGACACCGGTCTGATTCGTCGTTTGTGATGTCAAACGTGGAACATGCTACGTCGGCTCAGTGACTTTTCTCTCCTCCTCTGCAACTTTCATTCCCTCTCCCCCTTCCCCCGTGCAGGGTAGCCTACCGGGCTTAGCCCAGGTTGATCTCCCTGCCTTTCTTCCACTCTTATTCTCTCTCTCTCTCTCATCCAGACAAAACAGAAGTTCAGGGGAAGTTGGAGGCTTGAAGTGATGGGAAATTGTTGAACAGAGAATGTCGCTTAGCCAAACGTTGGACAAGTGCATAGGCGTGAGCAGGGTTCCCCTTCGGAAGGCGGGGGGGAGGGGGGGGGAGGGCGAAGGTTTGTCGCAGCGCCCCCCTCCCTATTATGTCAATGTATGGGGCTGGCTTTGGTATAAACACGACGTGAATATGAAGGAAAGTTCTTACCGGTCCGCGACATATTTCGGCCAATGTGGTTGGACGTTTTCGTTGTGGAAATGATTGCGGTAACGTTACAGGACTTAAGCGGCGCCTGAAACGCAAGAACATAGTGGCAAATCTTTGGTGTTTGATGGACATGATTATTGTCGCCTGCCAGGAGTAGTGCATCATAGCAATAGAGAAGAAAAACATATTTTAGCAACGACGACAACTACCCCCTGCTACAGCTACTACTAATACTACTGTTACTGACACAAAAACGGCTGCTCGTACTACAGCAGCAGTACAATAAACACAAAACCAGAACAGTGATGAAGTCGACGAAGTAAAGAGACTTGCAAGTGACCTTCATGGTAATATGACATCAATTTTTCAGTACCATAAACGCTTACCGGCAGCGCGCATGCGAGCAGCGACAAAAAATATCTAAGGGTTTAAAAAATATTCATCTTGCATGATTAACTATCGACACTACGCTTGCAGGATACGTGAAAATGAGAAGAAAAAAAACATGGATGATCCCTCTGTCAAAGGAATCGGTATAACACGAAAGTGAAACGTGTCTTCACAGTGGTAGTTGAGCGTTTATTGCTCATTGTTTCGCCACAAGGGCGAAGGAATGAATGCTATAGCAACAAATTGTAATGTCACGCGAAGAATGGCAAGCAGCTCGAAACTTGCTGCGCGCCTCAAGCAGAAAGGACGCACGAAATGTGTATACACAGGACGAGCGCGGACTAACAACTGTCACAGCTCGGCTACTAAAGCGTGCTACTCTAACACAAAGAAATACGCACGAAATGACCGCTCAAGTATACAAAGGACGAGCGCGAACAACTGTCACAATTGTTAATTCGGGTGTGAGCAGCGCGCTCCTTTCGTAAACGCGGTCGCTGCGGCGAGCGAGGTGACCTTCGTGCACTCTTTAACCACTGTAACTTCATAGCAAATTTACGGTGGAAATACAAGACGTACAAAGCGCCCCAATGCCCCGATCACGTGATAAGCGCGTGCGCACGAACGACCACGCCCCGTGGAGGCGCGCGCTCATCGCAGCAACAGACGCGACGACCTTTAGAGCGCGCACTCCCGTGCCACCTTCGCGCCATCTCGCTAGTGATGACGAAAACGCGCTGAAGTCGACGAGCTCTCAGGACCGCCAACGGTATATGGTGTATATAAATAGCTTGCCTTTAGCAAGCTGAGGTACGTACGCTCCTGTGGCCGAGTGGTTTTGCAACCGCGCGCTGCGGAGCGAGAGGTTGTAGGTTCGACGCCCGGCGACGCAACTTTTAGATGCGAAGCATCTTATGCTCGCGGCTCTGTCCGTCCCTCCCGCGTCCCCCGTCCCGCGTCCGGCCACTTTCATGAAGTAGGGAAGCACCCATTATGCGAACCAGAACGCTGTAGTAATATGAAGGCCGCCAACCCTAACACAGTCATCAGAGTCGTGGCCGAGAGCACAAAGAGGCTGCTTAGCAATGGCTAGGCAGGTGGTGCCTGTCGCCCAGGTTGACCCCATTCCTTGAGTCATGGCTGAGGACACAGCGAGGCTGCTTAGCAATGGCTAGGCAGGTCGTGCTGCTTAGCAATGGCTAGGCAGGTCGTGTCTGTCGCCCAGGTTGACCCAATTCCTTAATCTTGCTTGCATGTGTTTCGAGGGGGCTTAGTCCGTCCCTCCTTCCCGCGTCCCACACTACCACAGCGTATGCGCGTCCCCTTCCCCTCTCTCTCCTACGCTCACCCCCCTTTCTCTCCTCTAGGAATCCTCTACTCTACGGAGCGGCATGCGCGTCCCCTCTCCTACGCTCACCCCCCTTCCCTCTACTCTAGGAATCACATACTCTACGGAGCGGCGCCCGCGTCCCACTTCCCCACAGCGCATGCGCGTCCTCTCCCCCCTCTCTCCTCTAGGAATCCTCTACAGAGCGGCTCCGGCGTCCCACATCCCCACAGCGCATGCGCGTCCTCTCCCCCTCTCTCCTCTAGGAATCCTCTACTCCACGGAGCGGCTCCCGCGTCCCACACCCCCACAGCGCATGCACGTCCCCTCCCCCTCTCTCTCCTCTCCTACGGTCCCCCCCCGACCTTTCCTCTAGGGAATCCTGTACGGAGCGGCGCGCACGACAGGTGGTGTGACAGCTGCGTACTCCGCTGGGGGCGCCACAGTAGTTCCGCGGCATGAAAATGACGGAGCGCGCGCGCCTCATTCTCTCCTGTGCCGCGCCGCGATGAGCGCCCGTACCTCTGTCGTCAAATGAGAGCGTCGACGTTCCTCCCGCTCAAGCTAATTAACTCCCTGCTGCTTCGCATCCACACATGGTTCCCTTTAGCGAGAGATGGGGAATTTTTCTTTGATCTCAATATGTTAGTTTATATTTTGCAACGTCATATCCGCGACGGAAATACCTCAGAGGAGTCGTGGTGGACCCCGACATCAAACGCTTTCGTGTTAAAATAAAACGAAGTACAAACTGCACCACAGCGGGCTGATGACATTCTGTAAGTCTTAAGGAGGCCACAAAGCAATATCAAAGTCAGAGAATCGCACGTACGTGCAAGAAGCCCATTAAAGAAACCCAGAGGCAAAGGAAAAAAAATGTAGGCGTGCAAGTGGCCTTAGCAGGTTAAATGTCGATCAAAGTTTTTTCCTTAACCTTTAAACGGAAGCTCTTTTTTTTTCAAACGCTCCCGGACCTTCCTGAACGCGCAGACGGGTGCTGCTGCCTTGCTAAATATGTAGCATTTAGTATGTAAGTTGAATTACATGCCAAATGGAGGTCTCTAGTCTCTGTCACCCAGAGCAACAGCTCGATGCTTAATATTAACAGGAAATAAACCAATGCGCTTGGACTTAGCACATCGAAAGGTGACATTACGTGAGCTTAAACACAATAAAAACACGATATCGGCCCATAGCAACATCACAGCATTCGCATATTCCACGCATTTAAATGAATTGTCCCTGGAAGGAGTTCGCTGCTGGTGATAGCTCCTGACGCATATATGTCCTTCCTGCTCTCCGAAGATGAACGAAAGAGGAGCCACCGGTCGAGGAACCATTTTTGACAAGCGAGATAATAGGAATCTAAGAGCAGGTAGTTAAGCCATGGAAAGTTTAGGGGTGTTATTTGTAGTGTTCAAATGAACTAGAGTGATTATGGGTTAAAGCGAATCGCAAGTGAACGAAAGAAAGCAACTTGCCACCGGAGACACACGAAACCTAGACCTCCGAGACGCGTGGATAAGATTCCCATAATTGCATAAATGCCCCAAGAAAGGGAGAGGGGATGGCCGCTGCCATACCGCAATGGGCTATGCAGACAACGCGTAAAGCTGAGTCTGTGGGTTCGTAACCTCCCCTGCATCGTTTGTGATGAGCTCGAGACTGCTGATCCGATAATCCCTTCCTACCAAATACTGGTCATTCTCACCCTAACATCTCATTTTTCCAGGGCACCGTCCGTCGAAAATTTCCTTATTAGTGCCTGCTGTTGCGACCCAGGGTGTAGCAGCTCGAGATACAGGTCGTGGTATCCCACCGCTGCCACCAGTTGTTGCGACCCGGGGTGTCACAGCTCGAGATACAGGTCGTGGTATCCCGCTGCTGGCCCCGGTCGTTGCGACAGGCCTTTGCAGGCACCGGAGACCCGGAAGGAAGATGCCGAGGCAGCATGAAGAGGCTGAAGGGAAACTGAACTGAGGTTTAATTACACTATTTACATGGCGAGCATTTCGCTCTACATCACGAAGACTTCGCTACATCGTGACGATCTCGTCGAAGGCCCGAGTCGAAGCTCTCCGAATCCTTCGACTCCTCTCGAATCATCTGGTTCTCCTCATGGAGCCCACGGGGGCTCATTATAAAGAGTCACTTTTCCCCAGATCCCTAGATGGGGGAACATGTCCAAAATGCGCTGTCCAATCGCACGACACACGCCACTTCCGACGGGGCCGCCCACAGCCGCCCAGGTCCACGTGCCCGACAGGGGCGTTGCCACAGCATTGCACCAGTGGCACCAAGGTGGTGGCGTGAGAAGGCTGCAGGATGAGGGGTCCCATGCTCGCACTACGTGACGCATCAAAGGTCCGCCGCTCGACACGCAATTAGCAGGACGGGTTGTAATCCGCAGCGACGCCGCCGTCTCTTCAAAGAGTATGTCGCGACCGAAAGTCATTGTGGTCGTCTAGTCGAACACCTTGCGCGTCGGACTGCATGGCGCCTCACTTCCCGGCTCGGAAGGACAATACACGCGTTTGAACGTCTGTCAGCGGGCCAGCAGCCCCTCTGAGACTTGTTCGTAGAACAGGGAACGTCGCTCCTCCGCGGGCCCAGGCGCCGGTCATAACACTGCAGTTCGGTTGCTTGATCCACTACCCTAGTACACACCGGCTGTCCCTTTTCATTGAGCTCCCCTATGGCGAACCATTTGATGCCCCTGCAGCACTGGTGGATAGGAAGAGTATATGGTGTAGCTTTTGCAAGCTCGGCAATAAACCTACGCAAACTACACGCAGAGCACTTCTTGGAGGTGGAGCTGTGTTCGCGTTATCGGTAACGAATTGGTAACTTGACGTTCCACACTAGATAAAGCCTATCATATATACAAGCCGATGACATTCCTGTGAGGCGCGCTGATGACTCTGGGGTTAACGGAACTAGTATGAACAGATCTATTCACCATCAGCGGAAAACAGCCATCGGTTCTGCTTATCTCTTCTACTTGAGAGTTACATCCTGCGCGATAAGCATGATCACGAAGCGAGCAAGAGCCTCGAATAAGCACCAACAGAGCAACGTAATCCCTCCATCGTGTAGGCCGCGGTAAACTATTATGGCGGAAGCATTCGACGACAGGGGACTAAAAAATAACGCAGGGGTGAACTAAGTATAGTAAATGACATATCAAACATGAGAGGGACGCTCCTGCGAAAAAATTGTGATGCACGTTTAAATTTTTTTATCTGATGATGTTTCCGGCAATAAAGCGTTTAGGGATGACATCGTTGCAATGACTGATTGCTTGGCAGAAAAAAATAACATAAGAAAGGCACCACCGTTGTACACCGCACAGCCAAAGTCGCCGAGTTAGGAGATAACGAAGACTACTAAACCAACAGGTCATTCAAAAGGTGGCCCCCCATACGAAGCATTTCAACGCCGCTTCCCCCGGTATTTCAGGGCGTGCTACCGCTGATAGCATACACCATGAAACCTTGAATGACTCCTTGTACTCATTACGATGGGAACATTGAAACAGCTCGCGCTTAATGAACATTCAGGTGCCCTATTAATGTACACTGTTGTACTCCGTAGAAACATTTAGATAATACGACTTAAGGTATCCAAATACACACAAAAAAAAGAGAACATTGATTCGAGGGTGGTATTGCTATAACCTAAAATTAAAATACCGAGTATCCATTTGAGCTAATATTGCCACCGCATTGCTCACTTGTCGCGCATTATTGTCCATATCGTGGCCCTTCGTCGTAGTGAAAAATAAGGTATTGCTTTGAAGGGTATACTTACGCCAACACGACGGTGTTCATAACGATCGCAAGGAAAAGAATGCTGCACTTAAACATTGTATACGGCTAATAAGGCTTGAATTTCACAGTGAATAAATATCTTTGGTACCGTATCCACACGTTCTTTAGGTACTAAGTATGCTCCTGACTTCTAAAAGCCCAGGAACACTTATATTTGGCGGGTACCACACTTGGCGGTGAAGTATTGTGCTTGAATATAGCGGCAGCCACAGCTGTCGTTAAAAATGCACCCAGAATAAAGTGTCATTGTAATTCACTAGGACACCTTGATTGAGTATCTTATGCGTCACAGCTAATAAAAAAAGAACGAAGAATAGCTTTCGACATGCCAGAAAGTGTCCTTTTTCATGACCTCCTACAATGGCTCATACCCAATACAGGGGACTTGTCAAGTAAGTTCGGTAGGGTAACACTAGTAGAAGCTGTAATTAAATACTGTATTCATTTGCGTCTAAGTAATGGCGCAGGCTAAAGAGAGAGAAAAGAGAAAAAAGGCGCACCCGACACAACACAGCCATATGTATAGCGCTGGTCGCTGAGTTTCATGAGTGTGATTGAGTGTGATTGCCAGACTGATAGACATTATTAATATCAGTTCTAAACGATCAGTAATGAAACATTTAAAGCCGGCAGAATTTAGCGAGACGCTATTTTAGTCTTCATCATTAATTCCTCAAAGGCGAAAAAAAACATCCCGGCGACTGTATCCAAGAATAGATGATCCAAACGGAAGAATAACTGGTTCTGTTAATTTCAAGATCATGTTTCGGAGTGGTGGAACTAGAATCCTTTTACCTAGAAGCAGGAAATGGTGACAGGTTAGAAAGAAGTGACGATTCGTTTTCTCCTGATTGCAGAAAGTGTTAGTTGCTGGACTTTATGCATAGATGTGGGAGCTTATCCAAATGAGCACATCAATTTCTTCTTCGGCGAACGCTTAGCTGTTTCGCAGACAAGCTCTCTTATGCTACTACAGAACTATTTTAGAGTGTGTTGTGACTGGGCGCTTGAAGTAGCTTTGTGCTTCCAAGCACGCTACGGCTGCGGCTGTGAAGTATTGTATTTAGGAAGACAATACCATTTTGCTGTATTACACACCTACCAATTTCCTGCGACAGTTGTGGCTGATACGAAGAAATCGCCGACTGCAGGTGCGTGCTGAAATTATAGCTCAGGAATGCAAGTGCTGTGGGCCGCGTTAGACACAATGTACAGCGGGGCAGTACTAAAACAAAAAATATTTTATGGCAGTGGTCACAATTAACATACCCACTAAGGCAGGGCGCATTGTTAGTTCTCATCCTACAGTCTACAGGACTGGGAGGGAAACAGTGACATAATATCGCCTTACGTACATTAACATGTAAAACAGGGCTACCTATTCTAAACAGAAAATTATAACCAAAAAAATCATATACGAAATAGCATCTTTTTCTGTTTTTGTGCGTCATAAGGATTTACATACGTGTTTACGTCATTCGCCCGATGCATGGGCAAATGTATGTATGTATGTATGTATGTATGTATGTATGTATGTATGTATGTATGTATGTATGTATGTATGTATGTACGTACGTACGTACGTACGTATGTACGTATGTACGTACGTATGTATGTATGTATGTATGTATGTATGTATGTATGTATGTATGTATGTATGTATGTATGTATGTATGTATGTATGTATGTATGTATGTATGTATGTATGTATGTATGTATGTGTATTGCCGTGTCCATAGTTCTGTCTAGCTGTGCGCGAGCGACGACAAGGAAGACCCCTGATCCGCTCGAGAGGCGCAGCACGAAAGAGTGAAGAAGAAGACGTTCTTGGCGGCTCTCTCCTTGAGTGTCTCTCCCAGTACGACACGCCGTACTTCTCTGAATAAAGCCCCTGTGTTTTATAACTCGCGAAACTGGTGGAGGTGCTGGGTACCATCGCCTCATGATCAGTACTGCTGCGAGTAGCCCTGCATCCAGCCCCACGAGACAGCCACGCGTGGAGACGCCTGCGCACCGCTCAAGCCGTCGCCTTCAAGGTCTGGGACCAGAATTTGGCCTCTCACAAGGACCACCGCTTCCGAAAGCCACCCCTGCTCAAGAAATGGCATTTTCAAGGAGCCCTGCACAGATGACGGTCCAGAATATTCGCGTCCCAGAACCATTTCACGGTCACCCGAACGAAGATGCGCAAGACGGGCTTGAGCAGTTTGAGCGGGTAGCTAAGTCCAACCACTGGCGCCTCGATGAGAAGCTCTTCCACGTATACTTCGCCCTTGAAGACGGCGCGAAGACATGGCTCATCAACCGCGAGGCAAGTTTGACAACATGGGACGAGTTTTGCCGTCGGTTACTCGGGGAGACCTTCGGTAACGCAAACCGATGTGAAAACTCACAACGCCTTCTGGAGTCACGCACCCAACAGCTACACAAAGGCGTCGCAATATTTGCTGAGGATATGGTGCGTTTGAGCTACCGCGCGTACCCCAACATGTCCGAGGCCAAAAGCTAAGCCATCTCATGAGGGGCGTCCGAGAACAGCTGTTTGTTGGCCTTGTGCGCAATACGCCGACAACAGTCGACGAGTTCATCAGGGAGGCCACCGCAATAGAGCGGGCGCTGCAGCAACGGAACCATCAGTGCGATCGCCTGGCCACCGGCGAAGCTGGAGGTGCCGCAGCACTGACCGCGACCGATGAGGGTTCTCTTCGCCAACTGATCCGACAGATCGTGCGCGAGGAGATTGCGAAGCAGAACGCAAGGGGGAACATCACCGTCGCAAGCACCGCCGTAGCAGGAGTTCACGGTTGCCTCCGTCGCTGAAGTCGTTCGCCACGAACTTCGGCAAGCGTTTGCCTCTCCCGAGCAATACCCCGATCCGCCGTACCAGCCGAACGCATATACCTACGCAGACGTAGTGTGTCGTCCATTGGCTTCAGAAGTATCCTACCATGCCAACGGATACAGCTATGCAGACGCTGTTCGTCGACTATTGCCCATGCCGGTGCCGCAGTATCGCCAACCGCATCCTGTGGCAGCCTGGACCCAGAAGGATTCCGTAAGGCGACCCTATATGCGTAAGACCGACATATGGCGCATTGCGGATCGCCGACCCTGTGCTACAATTGTGGAGAGCCAGGGCACATCTACCGCTTTTGCCCTCATCGCCCAGCTGGCTACCGCGGAAGTGCACCTGCCGCTACGCACCGACAGTTCGCTGAAAGCCGTGCCCCCATCGACGACGACTTGACTGGCCGGCAGGAGAGCTCAGCTACCTTCCGGACGCGCTCACCATCTCCGGCTCGTTTCTCTTCACCTAGCCGCCGCAGTTTTGTTGGCGCCGTCAGAGGTCGGTCTCCCAGCCCGCGGCGGGGAAACTGAAAGCTGCGACCTCTGGGCGGAAGGTTGCAAGTCATCAAATTGCCGAAAACCCCCATTGTTGCCGAAACACGAGAGCGACGAACAAGATTCCGCCGAACAAAATGTGACTGCCGACCTCGCTGGGACGATTGATGGGCTTGAAGTGACGGCCTTAGTCGATACTGGCGCCGACTTTTTCTATTATGAGTGAGCGACTGGCAGACGAACTCAAGAAAGTCAGAACGGAATGGACGGGCCCTTATATTCGAAACGCTGGAGGCCAGATAATGGCACCCACGTGGGAATGTACAGCCAGACTCACGATCGGGAATGTAGCTTTTGTAGCCACATTCGTCATCCTACCGGATTGCTGCAAACCTCTGATACTGGGAATGGACTTCTTAAGAGCATATTGGGTACAGCGCGCAAAACGACCAAGACGGAAGACAGAAGGGACACAGACGAGCGTTGACTCGCAACTGAAAGTTTTATTTGATGTTTTTCGCGCTGTACCCAATATGCTGCCGTACCATCTAGCCCAACTTTCAATACTTTTACTTCTTAAGAGAGTACGGTGCCGTTGTCAACATACGTGACGGTGTGATAACATTCGCGTCTGACAAGCTCGTGGCCCATGACGCAGACCAAGAACTCAGGGTGTTACGTGTGGTCGACGAGGACATGTGCGTGCCGCCGCTGTCATGTAGTCTTGTTTCCGTCTGTTGCGGCGTCCACTGTAATGAAGACGCCATAGCCGAACGCATCACTGCCCTTCTCTTTCGCCAAGGCCTTACCGTCGCTCGTGGCATCGTCAGCTTAGTTGATGGGCGTGCGGATGTGCTTCTGACAAACTTCACGAATGAGCGACGGCACATCGGTAAAGGCACTGATGTGGCATACCTCGAGGAACTCGACTAGTCTTACGACTGTCTTGCTATGCAAGGGGAACCAACGGCTCGTTCAGCTCCGCTTCCACCATCTGTCGACATCGGCCCGAGTTTAACACCGACTGAAAGATGCAATCTTATGGAGCTGCTT